>JAPCYS010003545.1:0-45445 GCA_028641055.1 Alopecurus myosuroides
ATAGGGATGGACGTACGGGTGTTGAATAAATGAGATTAACCACATAATGGAGGTAAAAAAGGGCAGCACAAATATATTAGAGAGTATCCAAGTCACAAACTATCATAGACATGTTTCCAGAGAATTGTCGTACGTGCTTGCAATAAGAACTTGCACTTCATCTTTTGTCCTACCATCTCGTTGCTGCGGGGCAAAAAAGAACTTATGGTAATTAAGGTACTTGTTCTACCAAGCACCGGAGCAAAGCATTAACATATAGTGGAAACATGTAATACTCGAACTAGAGTCCATCCCCTCTGATATCCCAACCATGTCACCTTGGGGTCTCGGGTTCTGGACAATAATAAGTGTATAAAAATAGTAGATATGGTCCAAAACAATGGTAGTGGATATTAGGCATCAAGCCCTAACAATATTGTGATCTATTATATGATGAATCTCATCAAATCCCTACCATCCCTCTGCCTACAGCAGGGAATTACTCACACATCAAAGGGGGAATCATGGAGGGTTGATGGAGAGGTGATGGAGATGACGATCTCCCTCCATTCCCCGGCCCGGCATTGTTCTAGAATAGGAACTTCTATCTCCCGAACTAGGGTTTTGGGTGTCAGCGGAGCTGTGGATCGTTTTCGGGAAATCCTTCGGGGTTCACAGTTTCGGGGACAAAGGGGACCCTAGGGGTGGTCCCAGTCCCCCAGGGGCCCACCAGGCGCAATCAGAGGGGGCCGTGGCCACCACCATTCTGGCGGCCCACTACCTCCCCTTCAGCTGTCCTTCGGGCCCCGGGAGTCTTCCGAGGAAAATAATTTTTTGAATTTTTATGAAATTTTCTGCACAAAAATAGATACCAAGGATAATTCTACTGAAAATAGTGTTAGTCCGTGTTAGTTTGATCCAAATCATGCAAATGTGAGGGAAATCAACAAGAACAATGGTTGAAAAACCAGATACGTTTGGAACATATCAGGTACCCTCCCATTCCTTCCCTAGGAGGTTAGTCAGATGATTATGGCGATAAAAGTTAACTCAGCACCGAGACGGTCAAATCAGATGGACATCCGATTTCTTTCTTTCATAAGTTCTCGGAGCATATTTAAGCCATGCTTATGGCAATGTACAAGAATTCTACATTGAGATATTGGTCATGTCTCCCCTTAATTTCGATGTGATTTCCCTTACCCGCAATGTAGTGGGGACCATGGATATGTGGCCACCTTAGACTAGTCATAATGATAAATTTCATATCTTCGCTAAGTTTTGTGCGATGTGGTTAGCTCTAATAATGGAGCAGCTAATGCACCCTTGGCGGTTCTCCTTACTTAAAGGGTGGTAATATCCATGACATGATTCTGATGTTTCATTAGATCATTCGTGAGGTAAGGGTTCAACACAAAGGTGTGTTTCTTAAGATGGATTTCCATAAGGCATGTGAACGTTAGGAATATTCCTTCCTCTACAAGGTTCTCAAGAAGAGAGGTTCTGAGGGTCTGACGATCTTTTTTTTTGAATCGTGTATAACATCATTAGTGCTAGCAGTAGATGCCTTGTCGACTATGTTAGAGAAGGTAAGATAGCTAGCCACATCTCCATTGTTGTTAGGCATAAATTCCCTTGAGGTGGGATGATCCACCTTCGGTATGCGGATGACACGATGATCGTGGTCGAGGGGACATAACTTGATATTATCAATCTTAATTCGTCCTCTACTTTTGAGTCCATGTGACGCTATATGGAACCTCAAAATTCAGTTTAGATAAATGCGAGGTTGTGGTCATGGGGTATTCCCCCGAGGAGGAGCATCGGATAGCGGACAATATAAGATGCATGTTTTCCTCCTTCCTTATTACCTACAAGGGAATGTCTTCTGTGACGCTAAGATCCTTATCAACGATTTGGACCTGCTATTAGAGGGTCAAGTTGAAGGCAGAGCCATGGAAAGGGAGATTCGTCACCAAGGGAATCTAGTATGTACTCGTTGACTCTTATCCCTGTAGCCTCCCGATGTATATGATAAGATTATATACGCTATTGAAGGGTGCATGGCACCTTTGCCAAGAATTTCTCACGGTTCCTAAAATAAACGGATAATGGGCATGGAAAGATCATATGGTTGTGTGGGATGATATCCACGCCCCTAGGGAGCATACAGAGCGTAGGTATTCTGACATACCGCCTTATGAATTTAAGATGTAGCTCTCATGCTAATATGGGTGTGGCGGATCCTTAGGGACGAGGGGGACCTTTGGCTACACATCATCAAAGGAAAATATATGAAGGGTCGCCATCTCCTGGATTGTGATCAGCCGGAGGGGTCCAAGGTATCGAGATTTATCGAGGCCATTGAGTATGAGATTCTCTTGGGTACGAGCTTCTCCATATGTTATGGAGAGGGTGCCCTTTTGTAGCTAGGCCCATTGCTCGGCATAAACACTTTCCGATATGAGCTCTGAATCTCTTGCTATTTGTTCGGATCGTGCTAATGGTTGTCTTGAAGGCCCAAAATGGGACTTGCAACATCTCGTTTTGACGGATATTTGGGCTGGAGGAAGCCTTATCTTGGACCAAATTGCGAGTGATTCTTCATGGGTCTCGCTCGGGATCCCCATACATTATATTCAAGTAACTTGCACTCGAAGAATAAGGGCTTTATTGACTCCTCTTGTGGACAAAAAAACACACTTTGTACTTCCGTGTCAGTTTCGCTTGACAAGGTTATACTTTGTTAAAATGACACCCTTTCGAAGATACCACGCGAATATCCTTAGTTTTAGCAGTATCTTCATTTGCTATTTTTTTGTTACTATCAACTAGAACTTCGGAATGGACCAACGCCCTATTGATACATGTAAAATGCATAGATGAATTTTGCATATTTTCACATGGTTTTCTATTACATATTGCATCATATAAGGGTATAATTCAATGTTTTATAGTATTTTGGGGTTAAATTACAAAGTCCCCCAACTTTTATGGAATTAACCCTGCCTGTCAGAAACCCTGTTTTCTATATTTTTGACGTTTCAGGGGGGCAAACTTCCGCGAAATCACCTGAAAATCTGCGGGGGTCATTTTTTTGGAAGGAGAAGACTTGCGGGCGAAGGATCCACGAGAATTCGGCAAGGAGGCTCAAAAGAGGACCCTCCACGCAGCCAGATTCCTTGGCCGCGTGAGAGGCCCCCTTTTGGCCCCTGTGGCCCCAATTCCTTCCATCTTCGACTTACCGACTCCGTCTTGACCTAAAACTGACTATAAAAAGGGTCTCCCGTACCCTTACGGAGAAGAGCGCCGCCGAAACACCGAAACACCAAAACAGAGACCAGAAGTTCCAAATTGGAGGGGGGAAACTCCGGCGGGGCGCCGCCGGTGTGATCTCCTACCCCTCCAACGTCATCTCCATCGACATCTCCATTAAGAGGGAGTAGTCCACCCCAGGGCTATGGGTTTGTGGAAGTAGCACTTGTATCTCTCTCTCTATGTGCTTCACTAATTAGATCCGTATGAGCTGCCTCACATGATTACGGGCACCGTTGTAATTCCTATGTGGTGGATCTTTTCTATGAGTTATTGAATCTGAGATTGCAATTGTTTCTCTTGAGTTATTTGAGTAGATGTATCTTATGTACCCCGTTCTTATTTGCTAGTTTTGATCAATCTAGTTCTTGAGAGCGTGTGTGGGGTGATGGGTGCATTAGTTGGAGTAAGGGGGGTGGCTAGTGCTGTGAAAGTGACAGAAGTTCAGCGATCCACTTAGGTTTTGTTAAACCTTTCTTAGTTACCTCACTAGGGATAAAAAGGAGTACCTTGTTACCGGGGATTTGAAGTGACACTAATCTCCATGACTAGATCTAGCAAGTTCTTACTTCAACTTCATGTCACATTGCTTAAAGCTATACTCTGGTTTTTCCTTAATTATCGAGGTGTTATGATTTATTTCGCATCTTGGTGGAATATAAGAGGGATCAATATGACCGTAGAGATCTCTATGCTAGGACGTGATGCCCATATGAAAGTACTCAATGTTAAACATGTTATTGTAATCTCACATGTAATTCTTTATGTACACCGTCTACCACTTTATTTGAGAGAATGCAAGTGTGAAACCATGAACCCCGGTCCTATTTTAAATATAAGAAAACACTCTAGTTACTTTGCTGCAATTTACTTTACTTGCACTTTACTTTACTTGCATCTCCAATTCGAATTTACATTATCTCCATCACCACTTGCATCACAAAAATGCAAAAACAATCCATTGCATATTTATTTTCTCGTTTGCATTTAGTAGTAGATTTAACTATTGCACATTTACTTTCAGTTTTGGATTGCAATTTAGAAGTCTCACACCTTGTGTTTGACAACCACTTGGTGAGGTTGAGGGCACAAAACTCTCTATTTGTTTGCAGGATCCTGGAGGAAGCTTGGAAGACAACTACTGAAATACTGGCTCCCCAAGAGTTCGACATAAACCCTCGAGTCACCCTCGTGGGGAAGAAGGCTTGCCACTAGCTACACACTCTGCACTTGGAGTCTCAGCCTAGCCATCAAGCATTTTTCTGGCGCCGTTGCCGGGGAGCCATAGGTGAAGGAATTGTCCAAGGGAGCTCACAAGAAGTCTTCATGACCAACAAGGTGTGCAAACACCTAAGCTTGGGGAGGTTGCACCTACGTAAGTACCGTCCTTTCTATCTCCACCTTCTTTCAAGTAGATTGTTTTGTTTCTTGTCTTGTTTTTGTTTTTGTTTTGTTTTTGTTCTTGTTTTTGTTTTGTCTTCATATTTTATTTTAGTTTGCATTTTAGTTTTGCATTTAGTTATCTAGTTTATTTTAGTATTTCGAATTTGCCTACTTACTTTACTTTTCAGTTTTGCATAAAAAATTAAAAACTACATAAAAACTGTTAAAATGGGTGATAGAACTAAATTAAGTGACTACACAAATACACCCAATGACCAGTTCATTGCTAGGCCAATTACTACACCTGAAATACAAGCTGAAAGCTATGAAGTAAGTCCTAGTTTATTGAATTGAATTACTAGAGAGCAATTTGGTGGTAGTGCTATGGAGGATGCCTCTATGCATCTTCATGATTTCATGGAAATATGTGATATGCAAAAATTTAAAAATGTGGAAACTAGTGTTTTAAAATTGAAACTATTTCCTTTTTCACTTAGAGGAAAGGCTAAAGAATGGTTACTTTCACTACCTACAGCTAGTATAAAGTCTTGGGATGATTTAAAATAAGCTTTCATTAAGAAATATTATCCTCCCGTTAAAATTTTGCAAAATAGGAATAATATCCTCTCATTTAGGCAAAATGATAATGAACATGTAGCCATGGCATGGGATATAATTAAATTAATGCTTATAACATGCCCATCACATGGAGTAAATGAATGGACCATACTACACTCTTTTTATAATGGTCTAAACTACATGTCTAGAAATATACTTGATTCTGCTGCTGGAGGTGCCTTTATGAGTAAAACTGTAGGAGAGGCTAAGAGCATATTAGAAAGCATATTGCAAAATTATAGTCAATGTAATACTGAAAGAGCACCCAATCCCACTAAGAAAATAAACTGAAGAAACCAATGATTTGTCTTCTAAAATGGACACTATTCTTGCCTTTATTAATAAACAAAATATGGAGAATGTGCCTTTGCAGGAGCTAGTTGGTAGTAATTCTGAAAGTGTGGATGTTAATTTTGTTAGGAATTATGGTAGAAATGGTTTTGGTAATGCTTACAAATCTTATAGTAAACCTCCTTATGTGCCAAATAAACCTTTTGTTCCATATCCTAATGCTAATGAAAATAAGTGGAAGCCTTCTAGTGAAATTTCTGAATCTAATAAATTGCTTATGGAACAAGTTGCTAGTCACAATGCTATGATACATGAGTTAAATAAGTCTATTGCATCCAATAGTAGTTATATTAAAGGATTGCAACTTCAATCTTCGAATTTAGATAAAGCATTGTCAAAATTAGCTGATAATCAAGCAACTCTATTAAGCATGTCAGCAGGAAAGCCACAAGCACAACCTAGTGTAGGAATGAATTCTATTGCTATTGCTGCTCCTATTATTGAAAATATTGATCATATTGCTGAGAATACAAGTGAGCATGTCCCTACTAGCTTAGAAGAAACTTTGAATGAAACAGTGAAGTACCCTGAATATTTACTTCCATATATGTCTTATCTTGCTAGCAAAGATGAAATTAGTCCTCATGAATCAAGCATGCTAGCTGAATTAGAGAGTAAAGTAGAGGAAATTATGATGCTTACTGAAATTAAGGATCCATTGCTTGATATAGAAAAAAGTAGCTTGCAAGAACTTATTGCTACTCTACAAAAATTTGCTAGTGATCCCACTATAAATGTTAATCAACCTGGCTTTGGATCTTATATTGCTAATCATGTCTTGCAAGAAAAAATTGCTAGGTACAAGAATGAGGCCGTGATACCTCCTAAGCTTGGGTATGCATGGATCCCCAAGGTGCTAGTTTCAATTGGAAAAGAAATTCACCATGCTATGTTAGATCTAGGTTCTAGTGTATCGGTACTCTCTAAAGAATTATATGAATTGCTAGAACTAGAAAATTTAGAAAAGTGCTCAAGTGAATTTTTCCTTGCTGATAACTCTACTAAAGATGCTATAGGACAAGTAAAAGATGTTATGATTTAATTGCACATGACTTTCGTACCCGTTGATTTCATTATTATGGATATGGGGGATAAATCCCCTAGTCCTATTATTTTGGGTAGACCTTTTCTTCGTACTACGGGTTTAATCATAGACTACAATGAAGGGAATGTCAAGTTTCAGTTCCCTCACAATAAAAGCATGGAGCACTTCCCAAGGAAGAGGGGCACGCTGAAGAACAAGCTCCCTCTTGAGCTTTATCCCTCTTGATTATCAAGTAAGTAAAGCCTAGCTATATGGCTATAAAGGAAGCGCTTTACGGGAGACAACCCGGTTGTTTTTGTTTGGATTTTCCTAGTGTCCTCTTGCTGTCTCAAGAGATTAGTTTTTTTGTTTTAATTCTGGAGTTTTCAATAAAGAGTCAAGTCAAACCCATTTGGACTTATAAGTTGCTATCCTAGTGCATGAAATTTCTGTTTCAGCACGAGTCTGCTCACCGTATGATTTTAAGTTTTTTATTGCTATGTCGGATTGAGCTAATTTTTTAGTATGTTCTGCAACTTTTTGTCCTATGTAAGCAGAAAAATTGGATTCATTTTTTGACGAGTCTAGCTTAGGGAAAAGCGTTCGTTTTGCTGCTGCTGCTTTTCTGGACAGATTCTGCCTTCTTTTGTTTTATGAACTCTTTGGGCTTGGGAATCGAATTTCCATGATTATTTCAAGCACTAGAGTGAACATACAACATAATGAACCTTATTGTCTATCTACTGGAGCATTTGATTTGGAATTTTGCACAGCAAGCATGTGATTTGTTTGTCCTTGCTAATCTCACCCCACAGAAAAAGAATGGGAGAAACATGTTTTGTGAAGTTTTTTCACAGGGAATAGAGGAGCTGCGCCTCAAGACATCCAAGAATGGTGAAATCCATAAGCTTGGGGATGTTATGAACACCCAACTAGAGCTACACTCTTTTGGTTAGCACACGTCTACTTTCTGTTTTTCTAAGCAAAGCATTTATCGTAGAGACTTGAAGCGTCTAGTTTTTGTTTTTATTTTTGTTTTGATAAGACCACCACCATCATTTTATATGAGATTGAGCTACTGGAGTTTGGGGTTGGAATTTATTGGATGCTAGTATTATGACTTGGAATAGGGATACCATGGTTGATTTGAAGAGCTACATATGTTTGCATGATTTATAGGCTTTTTATGTGTAGAAATTTGCAATAATGTTGTCTTGAGCTATCTCTTATTCATGTCTTGATGTTAATTTCTTGTTTATTTATTTTGTCATGAAATGAGTAGTTCTATGGACATATGCATGCATAGTAGCTGGTCAACTATCTCCCTCTTGCTAGCCCAAATTTTTTAAAATTCCAACAAGTAAAAACTTGTTTCCAACACTCCTTAGCCAAGTATTTCCAGTGAGTCCACCATATCTTCCCATTAGCTTCATTGCTATTCCGAGTATGTTCACCATGTTATTGTGTTATTTATGTTCTAAATTAAGATATTCACTTTATTAATTGTCATGGGTTGAACTTGGGATAGTACTCTCACAAACTTTTGAAGGCACACTTTACTTTTTATGCATCTAATAAACATGACCCAATAATGGGAGCCACAAGTTTTGCGTTTGACAAGTGTGTGGTTGGGAGCTAGCTATAAATGTGTATCACCGGAAAGTTTTCAACATTGCACAAAAAAAATTACATTTGGTTGATATCATGTAGTTTTGATTTTGGACTCCTGCCATGCCGAAATAAAATAGAGGAATAGTAAGTTTTGATGAGTAAGTATCTATATGACTAGAGAAACGCATTGGGCCGCTAACCCAAGCCATGCTTTATCATGGTGGAAATTTACTTACAGCTTGAGTGACTCTACAACACATCCTATAATAAAATAATAAGCTATGCATAATAGTGAATGAAAATAAAAAGGATGATGAGTCTACTCCATTTGTTCATCTTGTCATTGTAACATGGGCTTGTTTCCATGTCATGGGGCAAGAGATACCTCTTTGCGGTTCTCTATGATGTCATTAATACTTATTATGATTGTACAAAGCTTATTAGGAATCTTAAGTTGAGTAATCATGGAGTAGGTTTTCACACTCACGGGGCATGAGGCTTTCAACCACCTTGTCATTCTCATTACTTCAATACTCACAATTTTAAGATGCTAGTGATAAAGGGCAATAGGAGTCCTAGATCAATGGATACCACATTTCAATTAGTAATTTTAGTTGAATAATTTAGAGGCTAAATAAGACTTGATCATGTTTTACCTCTACTCAATTTTCTCCAAAGTGTCCACCATATTTTCTATTTTCCATTATGCTATTCTTTGACCAATATAGGATTTATTTTCATTTTGTGTATGCATTTGGTCCATAGTGCTTTTATTTCATTATACACTTTGTGAACTTTCATGAAGCATCTTTGCTTGCATATTTGATATTTCTTACAACATGAATTGTATATTGCTACTCATTTCTAGTATTAATCATTTGATTATATGTAGCATGAATAATCGTCCTTGATATCCCATCATTGTTTCAATATGAAAAACCCATCTTAGTTTTATCACCTTCATACTCGAGGACGAGCATGGGTTAAGCTTGGGGATGTTGATGCATGTAAAATGCATAGATGAATTTTGCATATTTTCACATGGTTTTCTATTACATATTGCATCATATAAGGGTATAATTCAATGTTTTATAGTATTTTGGGGTTAAATTACAAAGTCCCCCAACTTTTATGGAATTAACCCTGCCTGTCAGAAACCCCGTTTTCTATATTTTTGACGTTTCAGGGGGCAAACTTCCGCGAAATCACCTGAAAATCTACGGGGGTCATTTTTTTGGAAGGAGAAGACTTGAGGGTGAAGGATCCACGGGAATTGGGCAAGGAGGCCCAAAAGAGGACCCTCCACGCGGACAGATTCCTTGGCCGCGTGAGAGGCCCCCTTTTGGCCCCTGTGGCCCCAATTCCTTCCATCTTCGACTTACCGACTCCGTCTTGACCTAAAACCGACTATAAAAAGGGTCCCCCGTACCCTTACGGAGAAGAGCGCCGCTGAAACACCGAAACACCAAAACAGAGACCAGAAGTTCCAGATTGGAGGGGGGAAACTCCGGCGGGGCGCCGCTGGTGTGATCTCCTACCCCTCCAACGTCATCTCCATCGACATCTCCATGAAGAGGGAGTAGTCCACCCCAGGGCTATGGGTTTGTGGAAGTAGCACTTGTATCTCTCTCTCTATGTGCTTCACTAATTAGATCCGTATGAGCTGCCTCACATGATTACGGGCACCGTTGTAATTCCTATGTGGTGGATCTTTTCTATGAGTTATTGAATCTGAGATTGCAATTGTTTCTCTTGAGTTATTTGAGTAGATGTATCTTATGTACCCCGTTCTTATTTGCTAGCTTTGATCAATCTAGTTCTTGAGAGCGTGTGTGGGGTGATGGGTGCATTAGTTGGAGTAACGGGGGGTGGCTAGTGCTGTGAAAGTGACAGAAGTCCAGCGATCCACTTAGGTTTTGTTAAACCTTTCTTAGTTACCTCACTAGGGATAAAAAGGAGTACCTTGTTACCGGGGATTTGAAGTGACACTAATCAATCTCCATGACTAGAACTAGCAAGTTCTTACTTCAACTTCATGTCACATTGCGTAAAGCTATACTCTGGTTTTTCCTTAATTATCGAGGTGTTATGATTTATTTCGCATCTTGGTGGAGTATAAGAGGGATCAATATGACCGTAGAGATCACTATGCTAGTACGTGATGCCCATATGAAAGTACTCAATGTTAAACATGTTATTGTAATCTCACATGTAATTCTTTATGTCCACCGTCTACCACTTTATTTGAGAGAATGCAAGTGTGAAACCATGAACCCCGGTCCTATTTTAAATATAAGAAAACACTCTAGTTACTTTGCTGCAATTTACTTTACTTGCACTTTACTTTACTTGCATCTCCAATTCGAATTTACATTATCTCCATCACCACTTGCATCACAAAAATACAAAAACAATCCATTGCATATTTATTTTCTCATTTGCATTTAGTAGTATATTTAACTATTGCACATTTACTTTCAGTTTTGCATTGCAATTTAGAAGTCTCACACCTTGTGCTTGACAACCACTTGGTGAGGTTGACGGCACAAAACTATCTATTTGTTTGCAGGATCCTGGAGGAAGCTTGGAAGACAACTGCTGAAATACTGGCTCCCCAAGAGTTCGATATAAACCCTCGAGTCACCCTCGTGGGGAAGAAGGCTTGCCACTAGCTACACACTCTGCACTTGGAGTCTCAACCTAGCCATCACCTATACATGGAGTTTCTTCTTCCTCCAGCTCAGAGAGCTTGAGGAACCACATTGTACTCGGTTACCCAAAGATATAGACAGACATGCAGGAGTAGGGGTGTTACCTCCACACGAGAGCCCCGAACCTGGGTAGATCCTTGTGTTTGCAGTGTAGTGAGCGCGGCGGCTAGGCATGCAATCCCTCCCCGGATACCCACAGTGCCCATCGGCCCCAACCTTAAGCCATCCCATGGGATCTGTCATTACCTCACCACGATAGCTGGCGCCCACCGTGGGGCTAGCAGCGGCGCTGAC
The DNA here is from genome assembly GCA_028641055.1 of Alopecurus myosuroides. NCBI lineage: Eukaryota > Viridiplantae > Streptophyta > Magnoliopsida > Poales > Poaceae > Alopecurus > Alopecurus myosuroides. Next base: position 11,287 of record JAPCYS010003545.1, read on the forward strand.
TGGGGTCTCTATCCGGACGGGACCTCTTCTTTGTTCGGGCAAGCGCGTGGTCTGTGGCCTTGTTCATAGATTCGGCTCCCTCGACTTCGTCACCGACAATGCTGGTGATTTCGGCGGCAGACCCGTGCCCGCAGGCCGCTCTGTCATTAGTTTTGGTGTCCGTCGCCACCGCGGTCATCCGCGGGTGCCCCGAGGTGGTGCTCGTTGCTGAGGATCCTCCTGCCGTTCTCGCCGTACACGACCAGCGTATCGATCGCTCCGCTGGCAGCATGGAGGTGATGATGACCGGTCCGGCTCCTGCAGCTGAGAAGGGCACGACCGATGTCACCGAAACTACTGGCAAGTCGGCTCGGCCGGCTCAGAAGCCGCTGGAGAGAGATGTGAACCAACCAGGTTACAAGGCTCCCGCTACACCGACCCCAAGGCCAACTCCATTCGTTGACGTCATCAAGAAGCTGAGTGTGCCAGTAACCGCGGATGCGGATGCAGCAGCGGTGCGGCAGCAACTCGAGGAGCAGCGCTAGGCCATTCTGCTAGACACTGTCGAGATGTCCAAAACCAGGCAAGCATTCGATCTCGACATGTCCGAGTACAACAGGGCTCATGGTTTCACTTCTATTGTGAACAATCCTAGTCGGCTAGGTGCTGTGAGGAACCGAGGTTGTGAAATTGGTGCCCAGATAGCTAGAGATGGTAGAGCTGCTAGTAAATCTGTTAGTGGCACCTCGGCTGGCAAACCCAAATATAGTTCTCCTGCTAAGAACCTTAGAGCTGCTGAGGCAGTTGCTGACGAGTTGCCACATTTGACTAGTGAAGCTCGCGCTAGGCAGCAAGACCGACTTAATGAGCTTGTTATTGAATCAAGAAGGAAAAATGAGGCTTTCCGGAAGGCGAATCCGGGTGCAGGTGCTTCTCAGATTGTCCAGTCCAATGGAGAGAAATTTGGAGGCCAGGCTTCTTCTCCCCATCTCGGTGGGGGTAAGCGAGCTCGGGGTGTGAACTCCGGGAAGAACAACCAGATCCAGGTCTATGACCCAGATGGCGCCAGAAAATAGTTAGCTATATAGGGCCATCCCGGGCAAGGACATGTTGCTCAAGGGGGGCATGCTGCCAACCGAGTTCAGGCGGCCGGGAACGACGGCAACCGAATTGGTCCTTCTCGGCAGCCTGTGGTCAACCCGGCTCAACAGCAACCCGATACTGGGCGTCAAGACCGATACAATGATGGCTACTCAGCAATGGACTAAGCCGGGTATCCGAGATACGACCACCATGCCGATAGAGGTGCACTCGGTGCTCGATTGGAGCCCCGAGTGCTGCAGCCGACTGACACAAGATACAAGCTCGAAAGAATCTATCTGTCGAAGGAGATGGAGTAGCAAGGCCCTCCGGGACCGCTTTGTTTTGGTCCCCGGATCATGAATGAGCCAGCTGTGTCCAAGTTCCAGCTGGCTAGAGGAACAAAAACTTATGACGACAGCACCAAGTCGGAAGATTGGTTGAATGACTATTTCACTGGCGTGCACATTGCCGGTGGTAACCGCCGGTGGGCGGTGAGATATGTGCATCAAATGTTGGAGGGCCCAGCCAGGATCTAGCTGAACAACTTGCCGAGAGACAGCGTCAATTGTTGGCTGGACTTCTCGGATGCTTTCATCAGCAACTTCACCAGCACCTATAGAAGGCCAAACCGACCACAACAACTCTCTGCATGCAAGCAGAGGGAAGAGGAGACTGACCGAGATTATTTTACTCGGTGGAGCACATTGAGGAACACCTATGATGGTGTGAATGAATCTTAGGACATTTCCTGGTTCGCGCAAGGGTGCAGACATGGCAGCATGCTTTGGCAGAAGTTGTAAAGGGAAATGCCGAGTACATTGTCCAAGACCATCAAGATCGCCGACATGTATGCACTCGGAGACCCGACACAGCCTCTACTGGACTCGGTTGAGCCGAGTAGAAGGAATCACGGCAATGATGGTGCCGGATCCTCCAGGCGTAATAATCGCCCGGACTACCGGAACAAGAGGAGAGATGACAGGCCGGATATCCGCTATGGCTCCAACCATGTAGCCTCGGTTGATCCGAATCAACCTGATGCAGGAAGCAGCCAGAGGCAAAAGAACACTAGGCCCTAGTATGGGCAAAACCAGAACTACAAGAAGCAGTGGACGGACCAGAAGAAGCCTGGAGATGACCAGCAAAGGTTCACCTTTGAACTGATGTGAGATGGCTCGTGCAGCTACCACACTCGGCATCCGAGTAGGCCGGTGAACCATACTACCAGGCAGTGCAGCTGGTGGGACCGGATCAAGAGCGAAGGTTTCGGCCAACTGCCTCCTCCCCCACCTCTGCCAGCTCCGGGTTCGAACATTTAGCCCATCCAGGCAGCAGCTCCAAGGCCTGCAGAGAACTAGAGGAGGCCCAAGAACGTGCACCAAGTGGCTCAGGGAGCCAACAACAACTAGAACAATAAAAACCACAACAACAACAATTACTACAACGACAATGCTGGCGGCATAGGCCAAACTGATTACCAGGAGCACCACCAGACCTATATGGTGTTCATCACCGAGCCAGATGACAAGCAGAGCTTCCGCAGGCGCGCAAAGGAGTTCAATGTGGTGATGCCGGTGGTGCCAGAATACATGTACTGGTGTGAGCAAGAGATTTTCTGGTCTCGGGCGGATCATCCCAAGATCATGCCTAACCCAGGAAGTTATGTCTTGGTGCTGGACCCAACCTTCATTGGGCCCGAGATCAATGTGAAGTTCACCAAGGTGCTGATTGACAATGGGAGCAGCATCAACATTCTGTACCGAGATGCAATGGTGAAACTCGGTATTTCCGAGAACATGCAGCAACCTAGTCAGAATACCTTCCACGGTATTGTGCCGGGAGTATCTTGTGCCCATGTGGGAAAGATCTGGATCGATGTGCTTTTTAGCACTCGAGAGAAATTGCCAAACTGAGTGCCTGCAGTTCGAGGTGGTTGATCTTCAGATCCCTTATCATGCTCTACTCGGCAGGCCAGCTCCGTCCAAGTTCATGGCCTCAACTCATGCAGCCTATCTGAAGAAGAAGCTCCCGGGTCCCAATGGCATCATCACCATCTCGGGTCATTATAATCGCTCTCTGGAGTGTGCGTCAGCTGGATCTCGGTTGGCCGAGTCATTGGTCATTGCTGCCGAGGAGAAGAATATACATGAGGTGGTGGCCATGGCTCAAGCAGCTTAACTCGGCATACCCGGGATGCCCAACCCTCAGCACAGTGCCACCTTCCAAGCCTCCCAGGAGAGCAAGGAGGTGCAAATCGACCCCGAGTTCCCTCAGCGTGTGGCCATCATTGGTGCCGGATTGGAGGAGAAATAGGAAAGCGAGCTCATCCACTTCATCCGTGAGAACCGGGATGTCTTTGCATGGTCCAATCAGGACCTGTCGGGTGTTTCAAGGGAGTTGGTTGAGCACTATATGCATGTGAGACCGGATGCTAAGCCGGTGAAGCACGCTCTATGACGCTTTGCTGCCGAGAGAAGGAAAGCTATCGGTGATGAGATCACAAGGCTGCTAGAAAGTGGATTTATCATGGAGGTACTGCACCCGGACTGGTTGGCTAACCCGGTCCTGGAGAGAAGAAGAAAGATGACCCAATGGTTGATGTGGTGTGGCGTATGTGTGTGGACTACACCGACCTGAACAAGGTCTATCCAAAAGATCCATTCCTGTTGCCCCGTATATATCAAGTGATCGATTCCACGGCCGGGTGTGGCTATTGTCCTTTATAGATGCATATTATGGCTTTCACGAGATTCCTCTGAACCCAGCTAGTCAAATAAAGACTTCTTTTATTACCCCGTACAGGGCTTATTGCTATCGTTTCATGTGTTTCGGTCTGAGAAATGCGGGGGCCACATACCAGAGATGCATGCAAAAATGTTTGCACGAGAAAATTAGTAAAAATGTGCAGGTGTATGTGGATGATATAGTCCTAGAAGATATCCGAGAAATATTCGCAAATCTGCGAAAGTACCGGATGAAGCTAAATCCGACCAAGTGCACCTTTGGTTTCCCGGCAGGAAAGTTACTCGGTTTCCTCGTATCCAGTCGAGGTATCGAGGCCAACCCCTCCAAGATAAAGGCAATTGAGAACATATCTCTACCAAGGTCACTGAAGGACGTGCAGAGATTCACTGTATGCCTGGCTTCCCTTAGTCGTTTCATTGGGAGAATGGGAGAGAAGGCCTTACCTCTGTACCAGCTGATGAAGAAAAGTGACAAATTTGTCTGGACCCCGCAAGCTGATGCGGCTTTCCGAGATCTCAAGACCATGTTGGGTACACCTCCAGTTCTGGCTTCTCCTCTGCCTAAGGAGCCCATGTTGCTCTATATTGCAGCTACCAACCGAGTTGTTAGTGTGGCGGTGGTAGTGGAGCGAGAAGAGGAAGGTAAATTGGTGCAGAGGCCGGTGTACTATATCAGCGAGGTGATCTCCAACTCGAAGCAAAACTACCCTCACTACCAGAAGATGACATATGGATTCTATATGGCTGCCAAGAAGCTCAAGCACTATTTCCAAGAACATCCAATCAAAGTGGTGAGTACTGCCCCCATCTCGGAGATCATGGGCAACAAGGATGCAAGTGGCCGAATAGCCAAATAGGCCATTGAGCTAGTTGCTTGCACCCCGATGTATGCGAGAAGAGAAGCTATCAAATCGCAGGCCCTGGCGGATTTCTTTGTTGATTGGGCCGAGATGCAATATGAGCCTCCACTGCCGGAAACAAATTACTGGCGAATGCATTTCCATGGCTCCAAGGTGAAAGAAGGTCTCGGTGCTGGTGTTGTGCTCACCTCACCCAAGAATTATCAGCTCAAGTATGTCCTACAGATCCATTTTGCAGCATCCAACAATGTGGCCGAGTATGAAGCCTTAGTCCACGGACTGAAAGTAGCCAAGGAGATCGGTATCCGCCGAATAATATGCTATGGTGACTCGGACTTAGTGGTTCAGCAAGCCTCTGGGGCTTGGGACGCGTTGGATGCCAACATGGCATCATATCGGTTCCATGTCTAGAACATCTCGGGGTTCTTTGACGGATGTGAGTTTCATCGTATCCACCGAGCTGAAAATGATGCTGCGGATGCTCTGTCCAAGTTGCGTTCGTCTCGGCAGTTCATCCCGGCAGGGATCGCTTTGGACCATCTAGGGAAGCCATCCATCAAGCCATCATCCAAGTCGGATTCAATCTTTGTCCCGGATAATCCAGAACCAGAAGCCGTTCCAATGGAGGTAGATGTGGGGTGCATCATGGAGAACTCGGGGACTGCCTCCTTCATCTCGGGGACTGCCTTGCAGAACCCGGGGACTCGTTGGTATCTCGGAGCGTGTCATGTCGGCTGATCCTATGGAGATTGATGAGCCCATTTTTCCTATTCGGCTGATACCGAGTTGGGCTCAACCCATAATGTCTTATTTGGGGGATGGAACTTTATCGAGTGACGAGATCTCGGCCAGGAAAATACAGAGAAGATCTAAAGGCTACACCATCATCAACAAAGAGTTGCACAAGAGAAGTACCACATGCATGCTCCAGTGTTGTGTTGAGCCAGAAGAGGGAGAAGAGATTCTTCGAGAGATAAATCAAGGGGAATGTGGGCACCACGCCTCATCTCGGGCTCTAGTGAAGAAAGCATTTTGGCATGGCTTCTTTTGGCTCACTGCCTTGAAGCAAGCAGAAGATCTAGTAAGGAAATGTAATGGGTGCCAGAGATAGGCTACCAAGATCCATATGCCAGCTTCCGAGCTCAAGACAATTCCCATCACTTGGCCATTTGCAGTATGGTGCTTGGACATGGTGGGGCCCTTCAAGACAGCTCGGGGCAACATGACTCACATCTTGGTCATGGTTGACAAGTTTACCAAGTGGATTGAGGTGAAGCCAATCCGGAAGTGTGATGGGCACACAACTGTGACCTTTCTGAAGGATATTATCCTGAGATATAGCTACCCGCATGGGATCATCTCGGATAATGGAACAAATTTCGTTGAGGGAGCTTTTGATCGGTTCTGCAAGGAGAAGAGGATCCGACTAGACATTGCGTCAATCGCACATGCGGAATCAAATAGGCAAGTTGAAAGAGCCAATGGCATGGTTCTATCCGGTATAAAACCTCGGTTGATTGAGCCATTACGGCGAACCCCGGGTTGTTGGTTGGATGAGCTACCAGCGGTGTTGTGGAGTCTAAGGACTACCCTTAACTAATCTACCGGATACACAACATTCTTCCTGGTATATGGAGCAGAGGCCGTGTTTCCCACCGACATAGAGCATGACTCACCAAGAGTGACCCTCTATACAGAGGCAGAGGCAAGAGAAGCCCGAGAAGATGATGTTGATTTGCTAGAGGAAGCAAGAGAGTTAACGCTATCGAGATCAGCTGTATATCAACAGAATCTGAGACGCTATCATAGCCGGAAAATAAGCCCACGGGTATTCCGAGAAGGAGATATAGTGCTTAGGCTGGTGCAACGCACAGCTGGGATGAACAAACTTTCCCCTCCATGGGAAGGGCCGTTCATTGTAAGCAAGGCTCTGCACAATGATGCATAATATCTCATTGATGCACAGGTGCCACAGAAGAACAGGATGGACAAGTCTGGAGAGGAAACTAAACTCCCCTGAAATGTAGCACTACTCCGTCGCTTTCATTCCTAAAAGTGCATTGTATGTATCTCCTTACCGAGTTGAATCTATGTCGCCCCCCCGAGAAGGGACTCGGGGACTGCCTGTGCCTAACTTGTTTTGTGTACTTGCTTTTTACTTTTGTGTGTCGGTTAGTCATCTCGGAATTTCATGCATAGGTTTAGTAGTGTGCTTAAACCTAAGGGCAAACTCTTCGACTTTGCTGTTGTCCGAAACCCGGCTTCATGGCAAGCAAGAGAACAAGCTAAGGGTCAATGATCACATGAAAAACTACTAAGGAAAGAAAGAGTTAATCAATCGACATAAGTTGTTGTTTCTTCTGTTTTCGGCTAAGTGTTGGGCAGTCTTAATTCTTATCTCATAGTTGTGAATATTATAAACTTGGTTTTCGAAATCTTGTGACTCGACTGTCAAAAAGCCACAAGTGGTAGGCAAGAGCAGAGAATAAAAAAGCCGAGTGGATAAGAAAACAGACTCGGGGACTCGAATTAAAGCAATCCGGCATTCAGCAAGTCTTGCAAACTTAATTAAAATTCAAGTGGCTAAAGATAAACGTATTTCTTACAACTGCACCCGGCATACCGGGGATCTGATGAATTTAAAGAGTGTTTGATAAAGATTCAGGCCACAGCCAGAGGAGTGGAATCCGTGCCGGCCCCCGCCGGGATGGTGGACTCGGTGTTGGCCTCGGTGGTGACAGTCTCGGTGGTGTGATGTCTACGCACGCTTCTATTCTTGTAGACAGTGTTGGGCCTCCAAGTGCAGAGGTTTGTAGAAAGCAGCAAGTTTCCCTTAAGTGGATCACCCAAGGTTTATCGAACTCAGGGAGGTAGAGGTTAAAGATATTGTAAGGTCCCCCAGAACCACTTATCAAGGACACCTACGATATGCATACATTCACGATCCCAGATCACACAAGTCGTGAACAACATATCAGGGACGAAACCAATATGAGTACATTTGAATGTACTCAGCAATACACCCATCGTGTAACTGACGGGATGCAAGTATGCTTATATGGTGCAGTAGGTAGGCTATACATAGGGTTCACTATCCATGATATATGAAAGATATATCATAGTTGATTTTGAAAAAAAAATCTTTGTATCTTTGTTGAAGAAGATACTTAAAAAATATATAATATATTTTTCTTTCTCTTGTAGATATCGCATGTACAAGAGGTTTTGTAAAACTTTGTTTAAAAGAAAGTTTTCTCTTTGCAAAACTTCTTGGAATCAACTTCCATTTTTGGTTTAGAAAAAAAAGATTTTCTTTGCAAAACTTCTTGTAAAACAACTTCTGGCTTTTCTCCATCCGTACCTCATTGGTGCAAAGTTCCTTCTTTCAAAACTTCTAAAGTTCCAACTCCTTTTAGAAACATCCTTTTTGAAAACATTGACACAATGCTAGCTACATGGCCATTCAACTGTCCATATCCGAGGACGTGGCTATTCAGAATAGTTTGACTCTGCAGAGGTGTACACATCCACCAAATTTAGTACATCTGCCGTGAACAACCACGGATTGTAACAACAATATGTAAACATCAGATAACCGATCCTAACCATCCACTATGTTCAAGCTAGAATATGCCTATCTCTTCAGTTGGGTTTGATACCCGGCACCTGGTCGACCCCGCCATGATAGGATATTTATGGTTTCTCCCCGGCACCTGGTCTAACCCCGCCATGTCAGACCCAACTATCGCGTCCGGAGGGAAACTTAATCCCACACTTTATGTGTCGCACGTTTCATAACTTGGTGGCATTCGGTTTGAGGGAGTCTGTCCCCTTATAGCAATTTGAGATAGAACACACACTAACAAAAACAAACTTCAAATTAAGCCCCCTGCCCATGTTGAGGTAGGGTGGCAGTACAGTAAAGGTTGTCCGGCGAAGACTAGGTTATGTGTCATTTTTGTCAAAACACCTTTTTCCCAAATATGACCACTTCAACATTCCTCTGGTGTGCAAGGCTTCACCTTTCCACCGGGTTTTCCATAAAAGACTTTGTTTTGCAAAAAACATATTTTTAAGGTGTCCACTTAGGTATTTATACTTTTCATGGTAATAAATACCATATGGTGGCTATGGGCTTGGTAACACCAAGTATCAACTACTAGCATAATAATAATATATAATATTAATAGTAGTAGTAGTAGTAGTAGTAGTAGTAGTCACTCAAAAATAGTTTTTAGTAAAACATTAAGAAGTAAAACATGCATGATAGATAATGATAAGTGTAATAACACCAAGCACCATGATGGCTTGCCTTAAGTCTCTTAGTGTCCTTGGCCTTGAAGTAGCTTGAACTTGACGCACAGCTCTACAACTCCTGCTTCTTCTTCTTCATTTCCTAACGCCGTAAAAGAAATAAAAGACACACACTCAGAACCAAAGGCAAACAATAGAACAAAGCAATACATACAACAAGAAAACTTATACTAGCACAAACACTCAAATGTTATCGCGAAAACTATATCACAAACTCTCATGGTACAAAACTATCGTCAAACAAACATATGGTTGAGAAACCATATCCACGTCTTACATATCATATATGGAGTGGGTGTACCACTCTCATACCAAGATACATAAGAAGCTAAAAATATAGCTTGGTCACAAAGGTGAGACTACTAAAATAATAACAATCAATCAAAGCAATACCCATGGCAGTGGGTATTAACCACAACACAAGCAATCATCACCAAACAAGTTTTTCCACTAAATCAGAGCATAGATAACCAGATACTACTAAACACAACAATAACACTAGCACAAAATAACATAAGTACAATACTCATGCTAAGGAAATCACTCAGACAATCCCAAATAGCAAGCAACATACCACAGATGAGTAAGCTAGTTACTGACTATGCTTAGGTCTAACCAAAACTAGGGAATCCATCAATCATGAAAATAACTAAGAAAACCAGTGCCTCAATCAAAATATAACAAGTCATAAGACACACTCTAAACACAACAATCACACGAGGTAACAAATCTAGAAAGCAACATAATGACAGGAGTCCACTAATAGCTTATTAGTATGAGAAACCTACACATGCATGTTATAAGGAATAATTGCATTCTACAACTAATAGCAAAAAACAACTCCACAAGTCATGTCATAATAACAGAAGTAACAACATCCTAAACATGCTAGAATAATCATACACTCATAAAATAAAAAGACAACAATACTAGAGCAACTCATAATATCTAGTGGTGACACTAGTTCATCACTAGAGATGCAAAAAACACTACAAGGATGCATTGTTCCTAAGAAGCAACTCATGAATATAAATACCTACTAAAAGCACACACACCTTACACATGCTAGTAAGAAAATATACTAAAATAATTCTATGAAAACCTCTACTTAGCAAGAAAACCAATTCTAATAAATCATGCTTTTCTAAGAATCAATTAACAAGCAACCAAGGTACATGCTATGCAACCAATAGCTATGCACTTAATACAAGCTCAACTAAACACTTCCAAAAATCCAAACACTCAAGGAAATCTATTCACACAATTTACCAAACACTAGGATAATAATCCTATTTGCAAACAATATTCAATTTGACCAGAATAATAGTGAAACACTTCTTAACATGATATTCTCAAGGGAACATTATGTTCACAAAAGTAGCACAACTAAACATACTAGGAGTCACAAAGAAATACTAAACACTTCAATCAAACAAGTAAAACAAACAACCATTTTCCTTGGTGGAAAATATTAAACACACATATAAAAGTACATGCTACTCACACACAAATGTATGGTAGGGGATGTGCATCCCTAACCAAAATGCAATGGGACCAGTGGGTTATGGGCCCACTAATACCAAGGCATTTAGAGGTAACAAGGCCTCTGGTTACACTTGACAAAAATAATCTATCAAAACATTCAATACATGGCTATTCATACTAGTGAAAACAATACTAGTGAAAACGAACAACAAAAGTTACACATGCTTTGCTACAAAATAAAGTGCAAGCTAACAGAGATGATAAAATCAAAATAACAGTACCAAAATGGTAATGGAATCCTCACAACCACATCAAAACTTAGATAAAAAAATCTACAAAGATTTGCTCACACAATATAATCAACAATAAATACTAGAAAACAATACAAGGTAATCTCTATTTCTATTTTACTTCCAAACATGCACACACTTTCTAATGTAATTGTATTGCAATAAAACAACCTAATAACAAGTAGTAACACATCTATATATACTAGGAACGAAGTCTCAAACAATCAAACATTTGTTTACAAACAAATACACACATAATAAAGAATACAGAAAAGTTGTTGTTTCTAGAAATGCATGCCAAAAATAATCTAGGGCTCTAAAAATTCACCCAAGCTAGTATTACATAGATCTAGTCACCCACAAACTCATCCAATTGGATTCACCTCAAAAATCACTTTTAAACTCCTTCTAAAAATCATAGAAAATCCTACTGGTCCAATACCAAAATGGATGGCATTTCCATTTGGTAACTCACCTTGATGTGAGGCCAAGTACTATAGATATATATATACTCACTAGATACTCATAACTATTTGGTTTGCCAGATTTGGATACATATCCAAAAAGTTATGCATAAAAAGGTTAAACAGACACTCTGGGCAATTTAATTATCATAGCAAAAATAAAAGGGTAAACCTAGATCTGCCAACTGGACATGGTTAAGAAAACATAAGCCTACTTCCATGGAAATTTGTAGAAAATAAAATGTACCCTAGCTATTTTATACAAGGCTAAAGCAAACAACTAGTTTTTCTGATAAAACCAAAAAGAAAAAGAAAACAGCCCGCGGGTTGGTTTCTCCCTGGCGTGGACCAACTAGGCGGCAACGCGGCCCAGCGCGGCGCGCGCGTGTGATCGCGGGCGGGAAAATGCTCGTTCAAGCACGACCGTTGATCTAAAGATCAACGGTCTGCTGCCTCTCTTCTACCTGTCCTATCTTCTCTCTCTCACCCGAGCGGTGGAAGGAAACGGTGGTGCGGCAGCTCACCGTGGGGGCTCGGCGAGGGGAGGCGCGGGCTCGGGGAGGGTGCTGGGTCCCGTGGAAGTGGAGGGGCGTCAAGTTGGGCGGCGTTCGTGGCCCCAGGTGGCGGCACGCGGCCGGGCGTCCGTGGCGGCAAGACGGACGGCGGCGGCGTCCCTGCAAGTATGAGGACACCAGGGAGGGTCAGGCAGGTGCGTGAGGGTACGGGGAGTCCAACTAGGGTGGTAGAGAGGGATGGGAAGGCACGGGTGCGGGTGCACCACCTCGGTCGTTTTCACGATGGCCGACGGTGAGTCTCGAGCTTGTGAAGCTCACAGAGGCTAGGGGCTTGGTTCCTTGTTGCTTGGGGAGTCAGTGGGGTGTAAGAGAGCACTGTTGCGAGACGGACACGGGTGTGGGGGCTTATAGCCATGGGTATGAGGCCAATGGCTAGGGGGTGCCCTCGGGTTGATGTCCAGGAGCGGCATGGGCGCGTCCAGGGGGTTTTCCTCGACAGGCATGGCCAAGAAATGATGCCAAGGGGCAAGGTGAGGGTTGGGGGCAGTCAACAATGTCCTTTGGTAGCTGGGGGAGCCATAGTCAAGGCCACAAGGGTCAAGGCATGGGTGCCCATGCCATGCCATCCCTCTTTGTCCCCTCTCTCTTTCTCACTTGCTCACTCTCTCCATAGACCTTCTAGAAGAAAAACAAAGGATCCAAAGTGGAGTCCAAGTAGCAATGAATCGAAATAGAAAAGTGGTAAATCAAGTTTTGGACAAAAAGTAATTGAAAACAACTGACAAACTTTGTAATAGCAACTGTTCCTGTAAAATTCAGAAAATTCAGTTAACACTTAGCAAGCATGAACCCCTTTACGTTTCACGTTTCTATCACTCGAGGAAGGCTAAGAGGAGGCATGAACCCACTATCAACCATAAATACTCCCTCGTGGAGTCAATAGCAACTACTTGGCCAGAGCAACCCCTAGCAACGGAAAGCATGCAAGATCACAAATATCATATGCAAATAAAGACTATAATCAACTTGGCATAAGTTCAATATTCATCGGATCCCAGCAAACACAGCATATAGAATTACATAAGATCAATCTCGATCATGATAGGCAGCTCATGAGATCTAAACATGGAGGCATATGAGGAGAACCATCTAGCTACAGCTTCGAACCCGTAGTCCAAGGATGAACTACTCACGCATCACTCCGGAGGCAGGCATGGTGATGTAGAAGCCTCCGGCGATGATCTCCTCTCCGGCAGGGTGCCGGAAATAGCTTCAGAACCCCCCTGATCTAGGGTTGACGGTGACGGCGGGTGTGGAACTTTTCGGGGATTTTTGATCAGGTGTTTAGGGTTTTCCATCCGGGGGGGTTTAAATAGGAGAAAGGGAAAAGGCGGTAGAGCTCTAGGGGGCCACACCCGTAGCTTGCGGGGCCAGGGGGCCGCGCCACCCTATGGTGTGCCCCCTGGTGCCCGTCTTCAACTCTCCTTCGGTCTTCTGGATGCTTCCGGGGGAAATAGGCACTTCGGGCTTTGTGGGGTCCAATTCCGAGAATGTTTCTAGAACAACTTTTCTGGAACCAAAAACAGCAGAAAACAGGGAATTGTCACTTGGCATCTTGTTAATAGGTTAGTCCCGGAAAACGTATAAAAATGCTACAAATCAGGGAGAAAACATGTAGCAATTGACATAATATGATCATGGAGCATCAGAAATTATAGATACGTTGGAGACGTATCAACTTCCTCATTCTGTCAACAGCTATATCAAACATCCTAAGGCACATTTCTCCTTGGTTTAGAAATTTTCTTGTTAGTGGTTTTGAAACTGATGTTAGGTGTTAAACTGAAGTTAGATAAAGTACGTTAGTATTTTTAATTTTAAAGATACTTTTCTACTAGTCCGATGTGACACTTCTAGTGTTCCATTTACGTCGGATTTCTCAGGGCACAAAGTCAAACAAAAACTAGGGTGGTCACAGATCTAGTTTGAAAACGTACCATTAACTATGGCATGAGTCGCAGGTGCTTCTGCAACATCATCTTGGTCTCGTGGTTCACTCATCAAACTCTTGCGCTTCTTCTGGGTTGGACCGTGGGTCTCTTGGGTTTCATCAGGATGAACTAGAACACAATTCTTCTGGGGACACTCGCGGGCGAAATGTCCTTCCTTTCCACTAGTATAGAAACTCGTGGTTCTCGGCCTGACATTCACACGCCTCCTTGGGGTTGTGGCATCGCAGGAAAAGTACTGCGAGTCACACATGAACTAGGTTCTCCTGGCGTCACTATCTTCCTTTTGCGACTCTCTCCAGCAAGCAGACGCTGGTACTCACTCATAAGGATAGCATTATTCTCAGCGTTGGTGGTGACAAGCTGAGTCAAATGCTCCAGGGCAGCATGGGTGGCAATGTGTTCAGCACGAGCGGCTTCACGTTCTTCCTTCAGCAGAGCAAACAGTTGGGCAACTGCCGACTCTAGGGGTGGAGGTAAACCGCTGGCCATGCTGAAGAAAAAACGTCATAAGACGAGAGCAAACAAAAGGGTAGTTTTGTTTTTTTTGAAAAACTTGTGAAACCAACCGACTCATAACATAGATGAGAACGGGTGACAACACAACAACAAACATTCATCTAAGAAGCAACCACATCCACAAACATAGACTATCATACGCTTAAAACAAAGTCTTAACAAGCATAACACAGCTTAGGGTTCACATGGCAAAAGCATAAGGCTTACAACACACCTAGAACATACGTAGCTCATAGCAGAGTTCATTCAACTCAAACATACAACACGCGTCTTGGTGGGAACAACACAACTCCTAATATCCTGCGGCAACCCTAAGTGCCTGAGGAAGCGCGTAGCTGTTCCTCCAACTCTTCAACTCTAGCCTGGCTGGTTGAAAGCTGATATCGAAGGCTTCTCACTTGTGCACGAAGATGGGAGTCAACGTACTTGATGGTCTTCCTTTGTGCCACGAGACGACGCTCTGTAGCAGAGGAAACTCTCAGGTCTTTCTCCAGCTGGTCTATCTCCCTTCCTCGGAGGACAAAATATCCTCTAAGCTTATCAAGTGAGAACTGAGTGTTGTACAGCTGTCCCTCCATGTGCTGGAAGTGACAAGCAAAGACAAAGTCTTCCGTGACATCTACTGTCTTTTCATCCTCATCGCGTCTTCCATAGTATCTATAGGGGGTGGCTTCAAACTTGCTGCGAAAGAAGTTCGCGAGCTTTGCGATAGTCAGCTGCATCACGCTCAGGATACCATCTTCCCAACTGCTCTCTACCACTTTTCATAAGTGATCTCTGGGGTTGACGGTGCTAGCAAAGGTGCACGAATGGTACAGACCACCATCCAGGAAAACTCTCGTCCATCATGGTGAATCCGAGCTCCCTTCAACTCAGGTACTGGGCGACCGATAAGGCGAGTCATCTTGATCAAATCCTCCTCAAAGCGGCGGTATCAAGGTGCATGCAATCCCAGCCGGAAGGACTCAGTGAAGACAACTGCCATCTACACAAAATGTTAAGGGTAGTTTAAGTTAGGCAACAGTGTGCAAAATTTTAAGATACTTAAAGGTAACTTAGTATAAGTAGAGTTTTTCAAAAAACACAGAGGGGATGGAGTATGTAGTATATTTTTGGTAAATAGTCATCTTAGGGACTTAGTACTTTATACTAACTTTTCCGAGTACTAGCTAACGTCCATGCTAACTAAGGTCTCCTAAGGTCAGGATAGCTCTGATACCAACTCTGTAAGGTCCCCCAGAACCACTGTTCAAGGACACCTCCGATATGCATACATTCACGATCACAGATCACACCAGTCGTGAACAACATATCAAGTTGGTACACAGATACAATATCCATTACACGATTACAGAAAACACTTACAAAAGGGACATGGTCAAATGACCAAGTCTAGCCCAACTGCCACGCAGGGCAAGCACACAACACACACACAACGGAAGACTAACACACACACACAAATGTAGTAGAGCCCAAGTCGCGTGTTAACCTACAGGCTGTTGACCGGGAGACGATCCTAGTTTGCAAGTCCATCAGCGCAGTACTCCTCCTCGGAGATCTCCTCCTGAGATTCATTCTCGGTGTCTGGCAAGTAAATACCAGGGACGAAACCAATATGAGTACATTTGAATGTACTCAGCAAGACACCCATCGTGTAACTGACGGGATGCAAGTATGCTTATATGGTGTAGTAGGTAGGCTATACATAGGGTTCACTATCCATGATATATGAAAGATATATCATAGTTGATTTTGAAAAAAAATCTCTGTATCTTTGTTGAAGAAGATACTTAAAAAAAACATTTTTTTTATTTCTCTTGTAGATATCGCATGTAGAAGAGGTTTTGTAAAACTTTGTTTAAAAGAAAGTTTTCTCTTTCCAAAACTTCTTGGAATCAACTTCCAGTTTTGGTTTATAAAAAAAGATTTTCTTTGCAAAACTTCTTGTAAAACAACTTCTGGCTTTTCTCCATCTGTACCTCATTGGTGCAAAGTTCCTTCTTCCAAAACTTCTCAAGTTCCCTTTTCAAAACATCCTTTTTGAAAACATTGACACAATGCTTGCTACATGGCCATTCAACTATCCATATCTGAGGACGCGGCTATTCAGAATAGTTTGACTCTACAAAGGTGTACACATCCACCAGATTCAGTACATCTGTCGTGAACAACCACGGACAGTGACAACAGTATGTAAACATCAGATAACCGATCCTAACCATCCACTATGTTCAAGCTAGAATATGCCTATCTCTTCAGTTGGGTTTGATCCATGGCACCTGGTCGACCCCGCCATGACAGGAGATTCATGGTTTCTCCCCGGCACCTGGTCTAACCCCGCCATGTCAGGACCCAACTATCGCATCCGTAGGGAAACTTAATCCCACACTTTATGTGTTGCACATTTCATAACTTGGCGGCATTCGGTTCGAGGGAGTCTGTCCCCTTATAGCAATTTGAGATAGAATACACACCAACAAAAACAAACTTCAAATTAAGCCCCCTTCCCATGTTGAGGTAGGGTGGCAATACAGTAAAGGTTGTCCGGCGAAGACTAGGTTATGTGTCATTTTTGTCAAAACACCTTTTTCCCAAAAATGACCACTTCAACATATCTCCGATGTGCAAGGCTTCACCTTTCCACCGGGTTTTCCATAAAAGATTTTGTTTTGCAAAAACATATTTTTAAGGTGTCCACTTAGGGACTTATACTTTTGGTTGTAATAAATACCATATGGTGGCTATGGGCTTGGTAACACCAAGTATCAACTACTAGCATAATAATAATATATAATATTAATAGTAGTAGTAGTAGTCACTCAAAAATAGTTTTTGGTAATTAAAGTTTTTGTAAAACATTCAGAAGTAAAACATGCATGATAGATAATTATAAGTGTAATAACAGCAAGCACCAGGATGGCTTGCCTTAAGTCTCTTAGTGTCATTGGCCTTGAAGTAGCTTGAACTTGACGCACAGCTCTACAACTCCTGCTTCTTCTTCTTCGTTTTCTAACGCCGTAAAATAAATAAAAGACGCACACTCAGAACCAAAGTCAAACAATAGCACAAAGCAATACATACAGCAAGCAAACTTATACTAGCGCAAACACTCAAAAGTTATCGCGAACACTATCTCACAAACTCTCATGGTACAAAACTATCGTCAACAAACATATGCTTGAGAAACCATATCCCACGTCTTACATATCATATATGGAGTGGGTGTACCACTCTTATACCAAGATACATAAGAAGCTAAAAATATATCTTGGTCACAAAGGTGAGACTACTAAAATAATAAGAATCAATCAGAGCAATACCCATGGCAGTGGGTATTAACCACAACACAAGCAATCATCACCAAAAAAAAATTCCACTAGCTCAGAGCATAGATAACCATATACTAATAAACACAACAACAACACTAGGACAACAATAACATAATTACAATACTCATGCTAAGGTAATCACTCAGACAATCCCAAACAGCAAGCAACATACCACAGATCAGTAAGCTAGTTACTGACTATGCTTAGGTCTAACCAAAACTAGGGAATCCATCAATCATGAAAATAACTAAGCAAACCAGTGCCTCGATCAAAATATAACAAGTCATAATACACACTCTAAACACAACAATCACACGAGGTAAGAAATCTAGAAAGCAACATAATGACAGGAGTCCACTAATAGCCTATTAGTATGAGAAACCTACACAGGCATGTTATAAGGAATAATTGCATTCTACAACTAATAGCAACAAGAAAATCCACAAGTCATGTCATAATAACAAAAGTAACAATATCCTAAACATGGTAGAATAATCATACACTCATAAAATAAAAAGACAACAATACTAGAGCAACTCATAATATCTAGTGGTGACATTAGTTCATCACTAGAGATGCAAACAACACTACAAGGATGCATTGTTCCTAACAAGAAACTCATGAATATAAATACCTACTAACAGAACACACACCTTACACGTGCTAGTAAGCAAATTTACTAAAATAATTCTATGAAAACCTCCACTTAGCAAGAATAAACCAATTCTAATAAATCATGCTTTTCTAACAATCAATCAACAAGCAACCAAGGTACATGCTATGCAACCAGTAGATATGCACTTAATACAAGCTCAACTAAACACTTTCAAAAATCCAAACACTCAAGGAAATCTATTCACACAATTTACCAAACACTAGGATAGTAATCCTATTTGCAAACAATATTCAATTTGAACAGAATAACAATGAAACACTTCTTAACATGATATTCTCAAGGGAACATTATGTTCACAAAAGTAGCACAACTAAACATACTAGGAGTCACAAAGAAATACTAAACACTTCAATCAAACAAGTAAAACAAACAACCATTTTCCTCGGTGGAAAATATTAAACACACATATAAAAGTACATGCTACTCACACACAAATGTATGGTAGGGGATTTGCATCCCTAACCAAAATGCAATGGGACCAGTGGGTTATGGGCCCACTAATACCAAGGAATTTAGAGGTAACAAGGCCTCTGGTTACACTTGACGAAAATAATCTATCAAAGCATTCAATACATGGATATTCATACTAGTGAAAACAATACTAGTGAAAACGAACAACAAATGTTACACATGCTTTGCTACAAAATAAATTGCAAGCTAACAGAGATGATAACATCAAAATAACAGTACCCAAATGGTACTGGACTCCTCACAACCACATCAAAACTTAGTTAAAATAAATCTACAAAGATTTGCTCACACAATATAATCAACAATAAATACTAGAAAACAATACATGGTAATCTCTATTTCTATTTTACTTCCAAACATGCACACACTTTCTAATGTAATTGTACTGCAATACAACAACCTAATAACAAGTATTAACACATCTATACATGCTAGGAACCAAGTCTCAAACAATCAAACATTTGTTTACAAACAAATACACACATAATAAAGAAAACAGAAAAGATGTTGTTTCTAGAAATGCATACCAAAAATAATCTAGGGCTCTAAAAATTCACCCAAGCTAATATTGCATAGATCTAGTCACCCACAAACTCATAAAATTGGATTCACCTAAAAAAAACACTTTTAAACTCCTTCTAAAAATCATAGAAAAGCCTACTGGTCCAATACCAAAATGGATGGAATTTCCATTTGGTGAATCACCTTGATGTGAGGCCAAGTCCTATGGATATACCTACTCACTAGCTACTCAAAACTATTTGGTTTTCCAGATTTGGATAAAGATCCAAAAAGTTATGCATAAAAAGGTTAAACAGACACTTTGTGGAAATTTAATTATCATAGAAAAAATAAAAGGACAAACCTAGATCTGCCAACTGGACATGGTTAAGAAAACATAAGCCTACTGCCATGAAAATTTGTAGAAAATAAAATGCACCCTAGCTATTTTATACAAGGCTAAAGCAAACAACTTGTTTTTCTGATAAAACCAAAAAGAAAAAAAAACAGCCCGCAGGCTGGTTTCTCCCTGGCGCGGCCCAACTAGGCGGCAACGTGGCCCAGCGCGGCGCGCGCGTGTGATCACGGGAGGGAAAACGCCCGTTCAAGCATGGTCGTTGATCTAAAGATCAATGGTCTGCTGCCTCTCTTCTACCTCTCCTCTCTTCTCTCTCTCACCCGAACGGTGGAAGGAAACGGTGGTGCGGCGGCTCACCGTGGGGGCTCGGAAAGGGGTGGCGCGGGCTCGGGGAGGGTGTTGGGTCCCGTGGCAGTGGAGGGGGGTCAATTTGGGTGGCGTTCGTGGCCCCAGGTGGCGGCGCGCGGCCGGGCGTTCGCGGCGGCGAGACGGACGGCGGCGGCAGCGAGACGGACGGCGGCGACATCCCTGCAAGGATGAGGACACGAGGGCGGGCCAGGCAGGTGCGTGAGGGTATGTGGAGTCCAACTAGGGTGGTAGAGATGGATAGGAAGGCACAGGTGCGTGTGCACCACCTCGGTCATTTTCACGGTGGCTGGCGGTGAGTCTCGAGCTCTTGGAGCTCACAGAGGCTAGGGGCTTGGTTCCTTGTTTCTTGGGGAGTGAGCGGGGTGTAAGAGAGCACTGTGGCGAGAGGGACACGGGTGTGGGGGCTTATAGCCATGGGTATGAGGCCAATGGCTAGGGGGTGCCCTCGGGTTGATGTACTGGAGCGGCATGGGCGCGTCCAGGGGGTTTTCCTCGACATGCATGGCCAAGAAATGGTGCCAAGGGGCAAGGTGAGGGTTGGGGGCAGTGAACAATGGCCTTTGGGAGCTGGGGGAGCCATAGTCAAGGCCACAAGGGTCAAGGCATGGGTGCCACTGCCATGCCATCCCTCTTTGTCCCCTCTCGCTTTCTCACTTGCTCACTCTCTCCCTATACCTTCTAGAAGAAAAACAAAGGATCCAAAGTGGAGTCCAAGTAGCAATGAATCAAAATGGAAAAGTGGTAAATCAAGTTTTGGACAAAAAGTAATTGAAAACAACTGACAAACTTTGTAATAGAAACTGTTCCTGTAAAATTCAGAAAATTCAGTTAACACTTAGCAATTTTTCTAAGTGTTGGGTAACAGAAGAAATGAGCAAAACGTTTAGAATGTTTTCAGAGGATAAATGGATTCCCAATTTTGTTTTCCAAGTTGGAGCTTGTTAAACATGTTATAAACTTTCATAAACATCTTTTGAAAACAAAATTGGAATAGTGGAAGTCTATGAAAACATAGTGGGAAAAGGATACTTTCTGTTTTTCTCTGGTTTCTAAAAATGCACTTTTCTGCCTTATTTTTCTTCCAGAAAAACAACAAGCAAAAGATCATTTTTATTATTCCAAAAATCAAACCAAGCTTATGGATTTTTAGTCCATATAACAAGGAAGAAATACAAGTCAAGAAAACACAAAATGGAATATGATAGCCTAGTGAAAACAAGTGTGGAAAACAGGTACTTGGCTATATTTTCACGGAAAATTTTCTATAGAAAACTTAGAAGAGAACTTCCATAAATCATTTTAATTTTTTTTTCTTGGATCCAATAAAGCTAAAAGTTTATTTTAAGATGCCATCAAGAATGATCCAAGTATTGGAATAAAAATTCACTCAAGTAACATCAGGGAAAAATTATAGAATTGTTTTCAGGAAAATTTGATATTGGTTTTATAAAGAAACAAAACTTGAATTGCATATATGATTAATATCATATACACATGTTGGTTCAAAAAATCATGTTGTTTTTAGAAAAAAAAAATTGGCCCTAATTTTGTCTCCTTGAACTACAGTACAAGGTTCCAAGATATCCCTCTCAAGAGAACTACTCCCTCCTCACCATAGGAGACAACAACGGCGATTGAGATGTCGATGGAGTCGATGGAGATGGCTTCCGAGGGCACTTCCCTGTCCCGGTAGGGTGCTAGAACAGAGATTTGTCCCCCAAAACTTGTCGTCGGCGACGGATGAGCTACAGATGTATTTTGTGGAAGAGGTCGATTCCCTTAGATTTTTCCCTCGGGGGAGTATATATAGGCGAAAGGGAGTTGCCGGGGGTGGCCAGGGGGCACGCACCACCAGGTGGCGCGGCCAGGCGCACCCGTGCCACCCTATGGTGTGGCCACCATGTGGCCCCCCTCCGGGGCTCTTCGGGACTTCTGGATGCTTCCGGGGAAAATAGGAACTTCGGGATTCGTGGGGTCCAATTCCGAGAATATTTCAAGAACAACTTTTCTGAAATCAAAAATAGTAGAAAACAAGGAACTTGCACTTGGCATCTTGTTAATAGTTTAGTCCCGAAAAACGTAAGAAAACGTAGGAAAACATGTAGCAATTAGCATAATATCAACATGGAACATCAGAAATTATAGATACGTTGGAGACGTATCAAGCATCCCTAAGATTAGTTCCTACTCGTTCTCGAGTAGGTAAACAGTAAAACAAAATAATTTCTGAGGTGACATGCTACCACACAATCTTGATCATAATATGTAAAGTAGAGCATGTAAACTCGGATCAAATGAACTAAAGTTGTGATCTATATTTGATATCAACAAGTAATGCATAAACAAATAAGAAGAAAGAAGCAAAACTTTTAATGAATCAATACTAATAGACTATCAACCATGCAAAGTTTATTAGAGATTATTTAAGCTTTCAAGAACAACAATATCATGCACGTGAAACGATCTTCACAACCCCTTTTAGGATCAAGTCAAGCTTTCCACACGATGCAATGCTTGAATCTTAAACTATTTCCGCACTAAAAACAAGCAAGTGTTCTGCGTTGGTCCCTAGCACCGGGATGTTATGGCAAAGAGAACATTATGGCGGGTTTGGAAGGTCAATGGAAGAGAGGCTCACAAAGCTGAAAGTGGTCATTAGACAAGAGAAAGTCTTACAACCGAAGCTATGCAAGGAGTAGGGATTGCCACACAACGGATGCATATAGAGCTATAAGTGTACAAAAGCTCTCCAATGGAACTAGTGGGGGTTCTTCCAACTTGCTTGCTCACGAAGACCTAGAGCTCATTTGAGGAGGCTCATCATTGGAATATACAAGCCAAGTTCTATAATGTAAAGTTACCCACATAGTTATGAATGAATGATAATATAAAAACTTTCTCCAAACTGAAGTATTGGAGCTAAACATGAAGCACAAGTGTGTTATATAAGGATAGTGATGCACCCCCTCTCTCTTTATTCTCTCTTTGGCCCTTTTTTTCTTTTTGGGATTTTTTTTGTTTTTATATATCCTCACCGGTAGGGGCAACATCCTATAATAAAATGAATCATCACACTTTTAGTACTCATAACTCACAATGAAATATCTCTAATGTATCCAACTGCATGCTCCTTCTTGTGTAGAAGTATGCATAAATAACCATGAAGATCATCATCAAGTAACATAATGGAGGTGGATGTTGTGCATCAATATATCTCGGAATGGCTATGGAAATGCCATGATAGGTAGGTATGGTGGCTTTTTTTGAGGAAGAATATATGGGATTATGCGTAGGAGAACAAAGTCCTCCCACGGGATTTGGATGCACTGGCAAAGTTTGCACCAACTCTCAATGTGAGAAAGGGCAATGCACAATACCGAAGAGGCTAGCAAATATGGATGGTGGAAGTGCCAGGAACCGCAACATAGACTCACAAGTTAAAAGATTGCAGCTAGCAAATCATCTTACAAGGCAAAGTGCAAATCACTCCAAGAGGGTCTGTGGCAGTGACAAGTCACTGTTAGCTACCCCGACCGTAGCGCGTAACAAAAGGCCGGTCAGAAATATATCACTCGTAGCAATCATATACCATTATTTCTATCAGCTGGTAATTTTAGTGTGGCACAGTTTCAAGTTTCTTAGACCAACCATTAAAAGTTTCTACTGACTAGTCCTTCCCGTTTATCCATTAAGCAAATTAATATCTCAAAACAACAGCAATGATTCAAGTGAAGCAGTTTAGTGATCTACAAGACCATGCAATCTTTTCCACTATACCAACTATCACATAAGCATTTCTATTCCCAACCAAGCACATATATGAGACAAAAAAAACTCTATCTAAGCATATAGAAATGTAAACTAGAGAGTACTAACAGCTCTAAATAAGAGATGAATGAAAAACATGAGCTAAATAAATGCAGCAGCCAGACAAAGATTAAGAATAAAAAGTATTCCCATGAAAAAGCGGAGCGTATCACTCTCCAATAATAGAATGCTGGGGTCCAAAGAAGCTTATTGCAAAAATAAAAATAAACTGAAAGCAAAAATAAAAGACGCTCCAAGTAAAGCAAATAAGATGTGACCGAATAAAAATATAGTTTCACCAGAAGTGACGTGATAATTTGTCGATGAAGAAGGGGATGCCTTGGGCATCCCAAGCTTAGACGCCTGAGTCTTCTTGGAATTTTCTGGGATCTACCTCCAGGGCATCCCCAAGCTTAGGCTCTTCACTCTTCTTGATCACGTCATATCATCCTCTTCTCTTGACCCTTGAAAACTTCCTTCACACCAAACTTCTCACAATCTTCATTAGCAACGTTAGTGCAAATCGAAATAATAAATTCACATGGCTCAGTTTCAGCACAAGACTAACACTCATAAACACATTATCTACTGTCACAAATTCTTTTAGAACTCTTTTTCTCAAAATAACACCAAAAGAAAGAGATTAAGAGGCAAATGCAATTATTGGCAGAACTCTGTCAAAACAGAACACTAGGTAAAAATCGATTTTTTTTCCGAAAATCTTCTGTTCCTCAAATCAAAAAGTGGTCAACTAAGAAAAGTTGTGTATATAAACCAGGATGACGCACAAAAAAAACTCATGTCATTTTGAATTTTCTGTGATTTTATACGATTTTAACAGTGGACAGCAGAAATCTGTTTCCTGCACAGAAATCCGAAATATAGTCTCAACTTTCCACTAGAGGCTTTAGTTGTCTCAACTAATACATGGAAATAAAGATATAAAGGAGTTGCTACAGAAGTATACAACCCCTTGACTCAAAGAAAACAGAGAAAACAATGCAAAAATAAGAACATGGGTTATTTCCCAAGAAGTGCTTTTCTTTAAAGCCTTTTAGCTAGGCATGATAATTTGAGAAGATGCTCACATGAGAAATATGAATTGAAGCAAAATAAAGAATCAAGAAGCAAATATAAAACAAATTTAAGTCTAACCCACTACCTATGAAAAATAATCTTGTAAAAGATCAAGTCAATAAAGCACAAAGTGGCTAGCATAGGAAAGCAAAACAAGTGCAACTTCAAAATTTCCAACATAAAGAGGGGAAACTTAATATTGTTGAGATGCATAAAACCATGTTTCTCTCTCTCATAATAACTTTCAGTAGCATAATGAATAAAATTAACAATATAGTTATCACATAAAATATTCTTATCACGATCCACATGTATAACAGAATTAATACTCTCCACATAAGCATAGTCATTCTTATTAATAGTAGTGGGAGCAAATTCAACAAAATAGCTATCATTATTATTCTCATCACCATAATCATCAAATATAGGAGGCATAGTATCATCAACATAAATTTTCTCCTCAATAGGTGGAAAAATATCATATTCATCATTGTAATCATCATATATAGGAGGAATAATATCATCATAAGCAATAGAATAGTTATCCTCCAAAATGTGTTCATTTGTAAACATATCATCATTTTTACTAGGAGGATATGTATCAATCATATAATCATCAGTAGCAAAAGTATTTTCAAACACATCATCCACAAGTTTAGAGCTTTCTATATCACCATTTTCAATATCAAAAGTGGTGTGTTTTTCCCAATCATGATCACTACTATATGTAACAGGCATAGGCTCATCATCAAAGAAAATTTTCTCCTCCGTGCTTGGGGAACTAAAAAGATCATTTTCATATAAACTAGCTTCCCCAAGCTTAGACTTTTCCATAGCATTAGCAATAATGGTGTTCAAAGAATTCATACTAATAACATTGCTATTAGCATGCAAATAAACCTCCATAGGTTTTTTAATTTTCTCTTCAAACACTTCATGTCCTAACTCAAGATAAATATTATAAAGCTCTCTCATTTGTTTGTTGTTTTCCATTAAGCCTAACTAGTGAAAATAAAAGCAAGAAACAAAAAGATATAATTGCAGAATCTAAAGGAAATTTCTTCGAGCACTCACACCCGAGGATGTGAGTACCTTTTACCTTACCTCCCCGGCAACGGCGCCAGAAAAGAGCTTGATGTCTACGCACTCTTCTATTCTTGTAGACAGTGTTGGGCCTCCAAGTGCAGAGGTTTGTAGAACAGCAGCAAGTTTCCCTTAAATGGATCACCCAAGGTTTATCGAACTCGGGGAGGTAGAGGTCAAAGATATCCCTCTCAAGCAACCCTGCAATTAAGATACAAGAAGTCTCTTGTGTCCCCAACACACCCAATATACTTGTCAGGTATATAGGTGCACTAGTTATGCGAAGAGATAGTGACATGCGAGTAATATGGATGGTTATAAGTAATAATAGCAATCTGAAATAAATATGGCAGCAAGCAAACATGTAGCAGAACAGGCCGAAAACGGTGTTTCAATGCTTGGAAACAAGGCATGGGGATCCTACTTTCACTAGTGGACACTCTCAACAATGATCACATAATTGAATAACTAAATATCTTCTCTTCACTATGCTACTCTTAACCCTCTACGGTTGGATAACGAACACTAATCATTGCATAGGGCTGCAAAAAGCATTCCTTAAAGTAAGCATTCCCATGTCTAGTTAGCCCCACACTGTCAACTTGAGTGCCCTAGAAGGTACTAGACAAACACCACAATTCATAGAGGAGACACACACGATGTGCACAATGTCACCTTCACACCACGGGACAAGGTGACTCCAAAGTTCATATTAATAAAACACTTGAGTAGCACAAGATGAAGAGTAACATCTACTTATTCAACTAGATTACAAAGCTCACGATCACATATAGATCACACCATGGGAGAGAGAGATCAACCACATAGCTACCGGTAGAGCCCTCAGCCTCGGGGGAGAACTACTCCCTCCTCATCATAGGAGACACCAACGATGATGGAGATGGTGGTGGAGTCGATGGAGATGGCTTCCGGAGGCACTTCCCCGTCCCGGTAGGGTGCCAGAACAGAGATATGTCCCCCGAATCTTGGGTTGACGATGACGGCGGCTGCAGAAGGTTTCGTGGAATTTCGCCGATTCTCCAAGGGTTTTAGCATCGGGGGGATTATATAGGCGAAAGGGCAACGTCGGTGGGCCACCAGGGGGCCCTCACCACCCCCAAGCGAGGCCTAGAGTGGGGCCGTGCCTGGCTATGGTGAGCCCACCCTAGTGCCCGTCTTCGACTCATCTTCGGACTTCTGGATGCTTCCGGGGAAAATAAGAACTTCAGGATTCGTGGGATCCAATTCCGAGAATATTTCCAGAATAACTTTTCTGAAATAAAATAAACAACAGAAAATAGGGAACTGGCACTTGGCATCTTGTTAATAGGGTAGTCCCGAAAAACGTGTAAAAATGATATAAAGAAGGGAGATACATGTAGCAATTGGCATAATATCAACATGGAACATCAGAAATTATAGATACGTTGGAGACGTATCAAGCATCCCCAATCTTAGTTTCTACTCGTCCTCGAGTAGGTAAACAAAAAAAAAACAATTTCTGAGGTTACATGCTACCACACAATCTTGATTATAATATGTAAACTAGAGCATGTAAACTAGGATCAAATGAGCTAAAGTTGTGATCTATATTTGATATCAACAAGTAATGCATAAACAAATAAGAAGAAAGAAGCAAAACTTTTAATGAATCAATACTAAAAGACTATCAACCGTGCAAAGTTTATTAGAGATGATTTAAGATTTCAAGAACAACAATATCATGCACGTCAAACGATCTTCACAACCCCTGTCAGGATCAAGTCAAGCTTTCCACACGATGCAATGCTTGAATCTTAAACTATTTGCGCACTAAAAACAAGCAAGTGTTCTGCGTTGGTCTCTGGCACCGGGATGTTATGGCAAAGAGAACATTATGGGGGGTTTGGAAGGCCAATGGAAGAAAGGCTCACAAAGCTGAAAGTGGTCATTAGACAAGAGAAATTCTTACAACCAAAGCTATGCAAGCAGTAGGGATTGCCACACAACGGATGCACATAGAGCTATAAGTGTATGGAATCTCTCCAATGGAACTAGTGGGGGTGCATCCAACTTGCTTTCTCACGAAGACCTAGAGCTCATTTGAGGAGGCTCATCATTGGAATATACAAGCCAAGTTCTATAATCTAAAGTTCCCCACATAGTTATGAATGAATGATAATATGAAAACTTTCTCCAAACTGAAGTATTGGTGCTAAACATGAAGCACAATTGTGGTATAAAGGATAGTGATGCTCCCCCTCTCTCTTTATTCTCTCTTTGGTCCTTTCTTTCTTTTTCCTTTTTTGGGCTTTTTCATTTATTTTTATTTTTTATTTTATATGTCCTCACCGGTAGGGGCAACATCCTATATTACAACGAATCATCACACTTTTAGTTAGCCCCACATTGTCAACTTGAGCGCCCTAGAAGGTACTAGACAAATACCACAATTCATAGAGGAGACACACACGATGTGCACACTGTCACCTTCACACCGCGGGACAAGGTGACTCCAAAGTTCACATTAATAAAACACATGAGTAGCACAAGATGAAGAGTAACATCTACTTATTCAACTAGATTACAAAGCTCACGATCACATATAGATCACACCATGGGAGAGAGATGAACCACATAGCTATCGGTAGAGCCCTCAGCCTCGAGGGAGAACTACTCCCTCCTCATCATAGGAGACAGCAACGGCGATGGAGATATCGATGGAGTCGATGGAGATGGCTTCCGGGGGCACTTCCCCGTCTCGGTAGGGTGCCAGAACAGAGATCTGTCCCACGAAACTTGTCGGCGGCGGAGCTACGGATGTATTTTGTGGTAAAGGTCGATTCCCTTAGGGTTTTCCCTCGGGGGAGTATATATAGGCGAAAGGGCGATGCCGGGGGGTGGCCAGGGGGCCCACGCCACCAGGTGGCGCGACCAGGGGGACCCGCGCCACCCTGTGCCCCCCCTCCGGGGCTCTTTGGGACTTCTGGATGCTTCTGGAGAAAATAGGAACTTCGGGATTCGTGGGGTCCAATTCCAAGAATATTTCCAGAACAACTTTTCTGAAATAAAAAACAGCAGAAAATAGGGAACCGTCACTTGGCATCTTGTTAATAGGTTAATCCCAGAAAACGTAAGAAAACGTAGGAAAACATACGAAAAACATGTAGCAATTGGCATAATATCAACATGGGACATCGGAAATTATAGATATGTTGGAGAGGTATCATGGCGGCGGTCTCGGCAGCTGGAGTGGCAGTTGTCTCGGTGATTCTGGTCGGGTCGTTCTCGGCCTCGATCACCTCATCGACTTCCTCAGAGTCCTCATCCTCCTCAGCTTCTCCGTCGACATCGCCGCTCTCCTCGCCCTCATCCTCATCTTCCTCCTTGTCCTCGGTCTCGGGCTCGGTGGGACCATCAACAAACTCATTGGTATCGGCATAGGAAGCAAGCCGGTGCGCGGTTTCCTAGTGAGCCCAGACAAGTTTCTCTTCCGCAGACCATTTGGACTTGGCCCGCATGGTCTTGAAAGCGTTGAGGTTGATGGACTCGTACCAGAAAGGACAAATTGCAGAGTCTCATCAGCGCCAGTCCGAGCTGCAGAAGCGTGCAACGCCTTGAGGCGGTCCTTGGTGTGGTCCAGGCACTTGGCCAGCTCGTCAATTGTCTTCGGGGCCTCTTTACCCGGCTAGAATTGCCGGTAGACCCGGAGTGCACTTGAAAGGAGGTTGGCTCCGACGGACCTGAGGGGCAGAACTTGGGCTTTGATGGCCTCGACGAGATCCTCGATGCCAACCCTCTCCGTGACAACATCCCCAGCCTCTTCCCTTCTCTTCTTGGATTTCTCAATGGCCTGTAGGGCGCTGGCTTCTAGCTCGGGGAATGCTCGTGTGAGATAAGTTGTCCGAGTTAAGTCAACATCAGTCCGGCAGATCAAATCGAATGTTAGAAGAAACAGAGAAAGGATGAAACTTACTTTTCAGCTCCAAGTAGAGTGCAGAGAGCCTGGTCAGCCACCTATCAGCGTCTGAGTTGTACTTATCCAGCAGGCTTTGCGAGGAGCTCGCCCTGGACTCGAGCTCGGCGTTTCGGTCCTTGGGGTCCTTGATTTCCACATCTTGGTGGGCCTTCTCGGCAGCAACATCCTTCTCCAACTCAGCCTTGGCTTTCTCGGCCCCCTCCTTCTGCTTCTGCATCTCGACCAGTTCTAGCTGCAGCCGAGCCACCTTGGCTTTCTCGGCCCGGAGCTCATCCTTGTACTTGGCCTCGCAGTCAGTGAGTTGCATCTGCGTCTCGGCTAGGGTGAGACAGTCTTCATGCTTTTTAGCAAAGAGTTTGTGTGCAGCTGCACAAAAAACAGTCCGGTTAGCAAGCAATAAGGACCATGGAAACAGAACAAGATAAAAGCAAAGAGGATTACTCTCAAGGGCCTACATCTTGCTATGTGTAGACTCGGAGAGGGTAGTGCATTCCTGATGTTTCTCGGCAAATATCTTATGCTCATCTGCATCACGACAGCAGAGTTAGCCAGCGAAAGAAGAGCGTAAATACAAAACGTAAGATAGAGAAAACACTTACTTTCCAGAGAAGAGATCTTGGTGATAGATTCCATCAGCTGCTGCTCCATAATGGCTATTGAGATTAAAGAGAACACATGTTAGAAAATTGATACAGTAACAAGCATACTCGATATCTCGGTGTTGTAAGGCTATACCTTTGCCTCCCACTTGTTCTTGGAGGCGTTGGTTTTGCTCGGTGAGGTCCCGGTGGGTCAAAAGAAGCTTCTGGTACAGCTTGGCACGGGTTTTAGTGCAAACCTGAGAAGAAACAAAGGAATAATTAGTTGGAAGATTCCACCTGAGTAAACTTTAACTCGGTAGAGTGATGTCTACTCGGCCCAAATCTCGGGGACTGGATATGTGTATTGATTTCGGATCTGTAATTTGCAATCTCGGAAATATCCGAAAAGAAAGAAATCACTTACCCGGGAGGTGACCTCGGCGTCTTCAGCGGCACAACGCAAAGAGTACATTTTATGCGCGAGCGTGCTGCTGGAGGCCGCAACTGCCATTGATACCGGGCCAACATCGGCCTGGTTCCAGTCTTGGCGGTGGTGGTCCAGCGTGCCCAATCTCTTCCCAGCATGAACCTCATCAATGTACTTGACGCGGTCTAGACTTGCCTACAGGTCCTGCTGGCGCACTGCAAGTCCCTGGTGCGGGACCATTTGAGTATCCGAGCTGATCGCTAGAGTGCCGGGTTTCGGCTGCCCCAGCACGGACTTCTTGTAAGGTGCATAGGCCTTTTTGGACCGAGTGACCAGTGGCAACTTCAAAAGGGAAGGCTCCTTCCCCTCGTTGCTCTTCTTTGAGCTACCCTCTCCAGCCACGGAGGCCTGCGAGGGTGCAAACTAGAATGTAGGTCGCTGCCGAGTGGGAGGAGGAGTTGTTGTCGGGCCTGCTGTTGGTGCTGCTGTTGCTGTTGTTGTTGCTGCTGGGGGAGTTGGTGCTGCTGTTGATGCTGCTGCTGGAGGAGTTGGTGTTGCTACTGGTGTTGATGTTGCTGTTGTGGCTGGGGTTGCAGAGGGTGTTGTCGATGGTGTTGCTGCTCTCGGTGGTGTTGGTGGTGTTGTTGCTGCTGCTGCTGGTGGGGCTTGTTGCTGCACTGGCTCTTCTTGCTGTTGGTGTGCTTGTTGTTGCTCTGTGGCCGGCTCCGGGCGTTCCTGAGCCTCATTGTTTTCCATCTCGGGGTCCATGTCGCTAGCACCAAGGTCTTGGTCTTCCCTCTCCGGGATCTGCATCTCGGGAATATCCATGGTGTGGGCTTCCGAGTCCTCGGCGTCGAGGTCGACGTAGCCACTTGTATCTGGAAGCGGGATCACCGGGGGAAGCCTGGTACTCGGTCTCACCGAGGCAGAGCGCTTCGGAGTCATGGTGAATGCTGGCATCTCCGTGATCTCAATGTCAATCGGATCACTACAAGAGAAGAAGAGAAACAAGGAAACGAAATGCGATTGAATCATCTCGGGAGAGAAGCAAAGGAGTCAAGAAAATGCAAACATAAAGCATCTCGGAACTGACTTACCCCTCCAATATGGGCCGCCTAGGTTTTCGGCTGGCCGTGGTCTTGATCCCGGGTTTCTTCTTGAACTTCTTTGGCGGAGGAGCAACTGCGCCACTCCCGTCCCTCTTCCTCGCTTCCACAGGGGCGTCCATGGCTACGGGTCGTGCATCTATGACCTGCTCTCCCGGATCAACTGAGAGCGAGGGCAGAGGATACGCAAATAAGATCGAGGAGGGATCATGTACCTCTAAAATAATGCAATCATCATCATGTTCTTCGTCGTCGTCCTCGGACCAGTCTCGAATGGAGGCTGGAACTAGGAACTTACCGGCTTGGGCGGTGAGAAGGGCGTCCGGGATGGGGAGATTGTCCTCATCGTCGAACTCCTTTGTGTCGTCCTCGGTCCGGTCCTCACCCCAGTGGCCCGAGGGGGTCTCGCCGTCCTCTTCTGTCTGGCGGGGAAAGAGCTGCACCCGCGAAACACAAAGCATCAGTTTCAAGAATATGTGATCTCGGATAATACCGAGATGAATGTAACTCGGCTGAGTGAAAGATGCTTACATTGGGCACCCGGTTTGCTCTGCTGTAGGGCTCGAGCCCCCACGTCCAGTCCTCGCCAAGACTAGTCTTGGCAATTGACTTAATCCGGGTAACCACCTCTTTCTTGCTGAGCTCGAAGGTGGTGGTTCGGATGGGGTCTCGATGTCCGCTCATAAAACACATCTTGTGGGTTCTATGCTGGAGTGGTAGAGCCCGGCTTACCCAAGTGGCGAGTAGGTCGTCACCATGCAGTCCAGCTCGAACGAGTTGTTGAAGTCGTCCGTGGACGAGCTTCACCTCGGAGACGCTCTTCTTAGGGTTGTAATCCCAGTTCACCATCTCGGTGGGAGGGTCGACATGATATGCGGCGAGATCGATGAGATCCATCTTGGGGGGATTCTTCACGTAGAAGAATCCCTGCTGCCACTTTTGGCAGGATTCTAAACCCGGGATCCGAGGAAACTTGGATCCCGGGTGCGGAACCACCATCGCGGTTCCGCACTGTGTCATGCGCTTTGGAGTGTTTGGATTTGCCGGGTTGGGAAGAACTTGCTTGCGGAAATGAAAATACTTACTCCAAATCTCTACGGTGGGAAGGAGGCCGAGATAGGCCTCCGAGAAAGTGACAAAGGAAGAGAGGGTGGTAATAGCATTGGTAGGAAGATGGTGCGGCTGAAGACCGATATGAAGGAGGAACTAATGCATGAAATGAGAGAGAGAGAGAGGCCAAACCCGCGTAGGAAGTGGCCGAGGAAGACCACGTACTCGCCTTGGAGGGGCTCGGGCTCGATCTCGTCACCGGGATGCGGCATGTGTCCATCAGCCAGGTGATGTCGTCCTCTTCAATCTCGGATCCGGCCCACGCATCGTGCGTGGACGCGGGTCCCTCGAGCTCGATCTCCTCAACATCTTCAAGATCCATCTCGCGGCTTGAGGATCTTGGCGCCTCCGAGATGCTTGCGGGCGCGAGGAGGTGTTTGGGGCACAGAGGACGAAGGAGCGGGGCGGCGGCGCGGAAGAAGAACGCCATGGCGGGAAACTAGGTGAATGATGGCTCGAGGAAGATGCAGAGGTGCGGTGACACGTAGATCTGCGGGATGCGGCAAAAGGCTTCAACGTGGTGGCTCTCCGGTGAGTCGCGTCGTGTGGGGGCACGACGGTGTCCTCGGGCGCACGGCGGTGTTCGTCGGTGTGTAGTGGAGCTCTGCGGGCGCGTGCGATGGAGAGGAAAATGAGAAGGGGCAAATGGCGAAGGAGACGAGGCATAGGGGAAGACGCGGGTATTTATATTCCCGGGGCACAATAACTGTCCCGGATCAATCGTGGCTAGAAACGTGGGGCCGTGGCATTTACCTCGCGCGTAACGGGCGCAGTAAATCCCACGATCCCCACGGCATGCACATCCCACGATCCCCACGCATGCACTCATGTGCACTCTAACGGAAGTGACGGCTGGTGGGGCCGCGTAATAGTGTGCGGCGTGGGCGTGGCGCGTGCGCTGCTCCGCGCGAAAATCGAGGCGATGTGGGAAGCGGTTTTGCTCCACGTGGTACGCCCACAACGCGAAGAAAACGAGGCGACCGTGCCTCACACCGTTGAACTTGTGGAAAATTCCTAAGTGTTGGGATCTCGGTAAAGATCAAG
>JAPCYS010000053.1:0-45439 GCA_028641055.1 Alopecurus myosuroides
GCCGCGGCGTCTGCAGCAAAAACGTAGCCCGCACCCCCGAGATTCCATTCCCACGTCAACGGAGGCTTGACGAGGCCCGTGGGGGTGGCGCCATGCTCTCGAAGTGGCAGCCATGGTGGCTCCATCATCTATCTTCAGAGATGAACAGGGAGTAGAGGAGGGAGAGGGGTGGCGGCGGTGGAGAGGGAATGGAGGGAGGAGGTCAGGGTTAGGGTTCGGAGAGAAAGGGGGCTTTAAGGGAGAGAGGAGGAGCAGGTGGAGGTGGGGATCCATGGTGAAAGCGACAGCAGTCGTACGGAGATGAAATGAGAGAGGTGGGCTGGGCCTGCGAGTTGGGCTGGGGTTGTAGGTGGGCCAATGGCCTGCCTCCCCCAGCTCAGTTATTATTTTTTTTTTGTAGAAAGAGAAAAGATGGAAAAGAAGGGGGTTTTTGGAGTTCAAAAATTATGGGGACAATTTTTATGGTTCATTATTGCAAATGCCCAGTTGCATGCTATTTTGTTTCCAAAAATATTCAAGTTGCACAATTTGTTTGAGATTTGAATTTGAATGGGATTAGGGTTTTAATAAAAGGGGATTTTTGATTAACCAAGCCAATTATATCTCAAATTCAAATTTGCTGCGAACAATTTGATTGTTTCTGTTTGCAATTTTATTTGAAACCATTGGACATGTTTAAATGTTTAAGTTGGTTTGCAAACAAGTGGACTTCATGCATGATGCAATGCCATGCAAAAGAAAAGCAATCAAAATTCTATTTGAGGGAAATCCCCCGGGTATTACAGCCGACACCACTAACAAGGGATTGCGCCCTCGCAATCCGCCAACGCCAAGAGAGAGGAAGAAGCCAGACTATCGAGTCTTCGGTCACCTTGTTGGTCTCCTCGACACCACTAACAAAACTTCTCGACACCACAAACAAGGGATTCTTGCTCATTGTTGATGATGATGCTCTTCGAGTAAGAACCTTCCGAAGTTCGATCCTATTAGGTTAAAAGGCTAAGAGAACGTCCAAGCCACGTAGGATCCTAACACTTTGAAAGATAGATAAGAGAGGAGACTCCAAAACAAATAAGGTAGGAGGAGAATAGAATAGAGATGAGGAGCAAACAAGAATCCTATTGAGATGTTTCAAAATACGTTTTGCAAAACAATTTTTGACACTCTAAAGACACGACCGTTAGCGAGGTTATCCTACAGGCTTTGTGGACCCGTTGCTTCGATAACCATTCGTATCGAAACAACTTCGGGAATCGGAAACCATGCTCTGATACCATTTGTGACGCCCCGAGATCGGGCACTATGCAGATTTCAGCATTTCCGCCAAAATCCACATAATAACCGATTCCAGTTTGCCACTTGTGATAACATTACAACAGTTCACGAATATTCCGCAACAACAACAGAAAAGAATATACAAGACGACTCAAACGAGTCAAGAATACCACTGATACAATACAAAGATCCAAATAACAGCGGAAGAAACAACATAGTGTCCGACTACGGACAAGATACAAATTGGACTAAGAGCCCTGAAGATAACCGATGGCGTCCAATCCCTGCCCAGGCCAAGCCGGAGGGATTCCCAAGCTAACGTTGTCAGAATTCAAACCTGTTGACTGCAATGTGGAATATGCAGCCACGAAATGATTTCGTGGGTCAGTACTATTAAGTACTGGCAAGTGGATAAACCATACTCACAAGATACCAGCGTAACCAATCATCACAAGATACAAATACTTTGGATACAACGGAAGGAAGGGATTATTGCAAAGAAGCGGCAGCGGGCTGCACTAACTAACTATAGAGACGCGCTACAACATCCGGCTAAAAGAAAGGGATAAGATAGCACGACAAAACCAACTATAACTACTCACCAAACAATACCCATCCAGTGTTACCCCCTACTAAGGAAGCAACCCAAGGAAACTCACACTGTTGATTAAGGTGACATTCATTGTTATGGTGGAGGTAATCTATATTACTAGTCAAGTTATCATCGTTAAGTGTAAGTTGTCTGAGTACTTGTTAGCCAGCACTTTCACCAAGTCATCCATAACCGCGGACAACACGGCTTCTCGAGAAGATTAACCCTGCAGGGATGCACCAATTTGGCCGTACTCGTAAGAATGACCCGCCAGATGGAAATGCACTTCCACCAAGCGAGGCACTCAACACAACCCAACTCTTCTTCGCATCAAGCCCAAAGAACCCCGTGCAATTGAGCGCACGGCTAATCAAGCCCCGCGAAGAAAAAGGGACCCTCATAGCACTCTAAGAACGTGTCTCCCTAAATGCCGACTACAAAAGTTCCACCCTGGCGCCAAGGGTTCGCACCTGCATATGCATGCGGCAAAAGGAAAACCCAAACTAAATGAGGCGATTTGGAAGAGATGCGAATCGAATCAGAATTGCGGGGGGCGCCCATACTCGCTTCCCACATGCGGTTAGCGCGCTCATCATGGATCGGAGGACAAGACCCTTTTCCTAATTAAGGTCGACACTAGCAGGCCTCAAAACCACGCCGGGCCTCCTGCCGGTGCCTTATCATCAAATTATTACTACCCAATACATTAACATGTTGTTGATTAAGTTGAAACCCAACTATCAAACTAAACAGGTGATAGAACAAAGGACAACATGACTAGAGCGCAAACAACACTAAGCATGCAACTACGACACGAGGGCCAACGGGGTAAACAAACAATAGGCAATAGGAAGTGGAAGGAAGGCTATATCATGGTTGCAAGGTAAACATATGATAGGATCGAGACACAAGCATCGAATCATAATGCTATCATAAAGATAACGGAAAGAATCGGTAACAAGTGATGAAAGGCAGCCATAGGTAGCAAGTGAGTATACTTGCCTGGGATCCAGCAAGTAGAGGTACATCCACAGAACTTGTCGTTGCTCACATCATCTCAACGTCCTATCCGCGAAGAAGCAACGAACTAGAACAAACACCAGATGCAACAATTACTACTACGGCAAAAGATCCAGCATGATCCTATTTTATATGCATGACATGCGGGATGCAACGCAAAAGTGCAATTTAGACAATTTAATCGGAACCCGGAGTCCGGACAAATAATTATTGGTTCAAGTTGTTTAGCTAACCATCAATTTAAATGTTGTTTAGCATGGAAAACAGTAAATAGGTGAGTTAAGCAATATTAAATGGAATAGGGCAACAATTGAATTAAATACCCCAACACATTCCATATTTATTTATTAGGTGAACATGCATAACACTACTAAAAATGCAAAATGCAAGGTGCAAACATGAACATGGATGGCATATTAATATTCCTTGCATTTTTCTGGTTGGAAAACATATTTGATATGTGGAATTTGGTTTTGAATTGAGCAAGTTATTAAATTGGCAATTTAAATGCACTAAATAAGAAATAGTTGTTTTCAGCAATTTAAATTATTCAAAACAGAAAACAAAGTTGATATTTGCAAAGTTCATGAAAAATGGGATGGAAAACATACTTTACATGTTGGAATTGGATTTGAATTGCCCAAGTTATGAATTTTGCAATTTAAAAGGTGTATTTAAAGTATTGAATTATTACTCCAATTTTAATTAAGAAAAACAGTGAACAAATTGCATATTTGAAAAGTACGGGAAATTTGGAATGGAATACTTATTTTACTTTTCAAAACTGGAGTTTAAATGAATTTGTTATGGACATTTGAATTTCAGGGACCTTGCTGTAATTTTCCAGGGACTTGAGTGTGAAGAGAAAATCCAGATCTGGATTCCAGATCCAGATTCACTCCGTGTACACAGCACAGAGGGGATGACAGGTGGGGCCGTGCCAACGTGGCGCTGGCGTGGCGTGGGTGCAACTTGAGGTGGCGCAGGGGGTCGCTAACGGGCGGGGCCCGCAGCGCGGCGTAGCGGAGTAAAAAGGTTGGGCAAATTCGCCCGAGTGGGGATTCGATCTCCTGCCCTCGCGGAGGCGCGCGCAGAGTCCTTGCCACTGGGCTGGGGTGCGCTTTGTGTGGATACAAACCTGAACCGAAATGAGGTGTAACAGCGGAATGTTTCTGACGAAACTGACGAAGGTTTCGTGTTCGTTCTCTGCAGGTCAAAAACGGCGGACAGGAACGACGGCCTGCAGACGGTGCGCTCGACGGCGGCACTCAGAGCACGAGGGGGGAAGGGGAGAGGTCCCAGAAGGTTGAATCTCACCTCGAGGGGCTCGGAGGCGAGGCGGAAGCTCGGGGAGACAGCCTCGGTGACGAGATGCAGAGGAACGGTGGTGGTCGCCGGGAAGAAGATGGCGAGGGCGCCGTCGCCTCGGGCGTTCTCCGGCCGCGGCGTCTGCAGCAAAAACGTAGCCTGCACCCCCGAGATTCCATTCCCGGGGCAACGGAGGCTTGACGAGGCCCGTGGGGGTGGCGCCATGCTCTCGAAGTGGCAGCCATGGTGGCTCCATCATCTATCTTCAGAGATGAACAGGGAGTAGAGGAGGGAGAGGGGTGGCGGCGGTGGAGAGGGAATGGAGGGAGGAGGTTAGGGTTAGGGTTCGGAGAGAAAGGGGGGCTTTAAGGGAGAGAGGAGGAGCAGGTGGAGGTGGGGATCCATGGTGAAAGCGACAGCAGTCGTACGGAGAAGAAAGGAGAGGAGGTGGGCTGGGCCTACGAGTTGGGATGGGGTTGTAGGTGGGCCAATGGCCTGCCTCCCCCAGCTCTGTTTTTATTATTATTATTATTTTTGTAGAAAGAGAAAAGATGGAAAAGAAGCGGGTTTTTGGAGTTCAAAAATTATGGGGACAATTTTTATGGGTTCATTATTGCAAATGCCCAGTTGCATGCTATTTTGTTTCCAAAAATATTCAAGTTGCACAATTTGTTTGAGATTTGAATTTGAATGGGATTAGGGTTTTAATAAAAGGGGATTTTTGATTAACCAAGCCAATTATATCTCAAATTCAAATTTGCTGCGAACAATTTGATTGTTTCTGTTTGCAATTTTATTTGAAACCATTGGACATGTTTAAATGTTTAAGTTGGTTTGCAAACAAGTGGACTTCATGCATGATGCAATGCCATGCAAAAGAAAAGCAATCAAAATTCTATTTGAGGGAAATCTCCCGGGTGTTACACTTTCTCCAAACTGAAGTATTGGTGCTAAACATGAAGCACAAGTGTGGTATAAAGGATAGTGATGCGCCCCCTCTCTCTTTATTCTCTCTTTGGCCCTTTTTCTTTTTCTTTTTGGGATTTTTTTTATATAACCTCACCAGTAGGGGCAACATCCTATATTACAATGAATCATCACACTTAACTCATAACTCATAATGGAATATCTCTGATGTATCCAACTTCATGCTCCTTCCACTGTAGCAGTATGCATAAATAACCATGGAGCTCATCATCAAGTAACATAATGGAGGTGGATGTCGTGAAGCAATATATCTCGGAATGGCTATGGAAATTCCATGATAGGTAGGTATGGTGGCTGTTATGAGGAAGAATATATGGGCTTATGCGTAGAAGAACAAAGTCCTCCCACGGGATTTGGATGCACTGGTGAAGTTTGCACCAACTCTTAATGTGAGAAATGGCAATGCACAGTACCGAAGAGGCTAGCAAATATGGATGGTGGAATTGCCAGGAACCTCAACATAGACTCACGAGTTAAAAGATTACAGCAAGCAAATCATCTTACAAGGCAAAGTGCAAATCACTCCAAGAGGGTCTGTGGCAGTGAAAAGTCACTGTTAGCTACCCCGACCGTAGCGCGTAACAAAAGGCCGATGAGAAATGTATCACTCGTAGCAATCATATACCATCGTTTCTACCAGCTGGTAATTTTAAGTGTGGCACAGTTTCAAGTTTCTTAGACCAACCATTAAAATTTTATACTTACTAGTCCTTCTCGTTTATCCATTAAGCAAATTAATATCTCAAAACAACAACAGTGATTCAAGTGAAGCAGTTTAGTGATCTACAATACCATGCAATCTTGTCCACTATACCAACTATCACAATAGCATTTCTATTCCCAACCAAGCACACATAAGATATGTTTAAAAAAAAATACTCTACATGATACAGCAAGCAAACATGAGAGTACTCACATAACACTACTAAAGCTATCAGCTCTGAATACGAGATGCATGAAAACAAAGGCTAAACGCAGTACTAGCTAAAAGTGAACACTCACAGAACAATAAAAATGAAAACTAGAGTGTTCTAAGCAATGAAAACGGAGCGTGTCTATCTCCCACACAAGTATGATAAGATCCAACCATTAACTAAAACAAAGAAACTAAAAAAACTGTAAGCAAAAATAAAGGACGCTCCAAGTAAATCACATAAGATGTGATCGGATACAAATATAGTTTCACTAGAAGTGACTTGATAAATTGTTGATGAAGAAGGGGATGCATTGGGCATCCCCAAAATTTGATGCTTGAGTCTTCTCGCAATTTTCTAGGATGTACTACCGGGGCATCCCCAAGCTTAGGCTTTTCACTCTTCTTGATCACATCATATCATCCTCTTCTCTTGACCCTTGAAAACTTCCTTCACACGAAACTTCTCACAATCTTCATTAGCAACGTTAGTGCAATCGAAATAATAAATTCACATGGTTCAGTTTCAACACAAGCCTAAAACTCATAAACACATTAGCTACTGTCACAACTTATTTTAAAACAGTTTTTCTGAAAAGAACACCAAAAGAAAGAGATTAAGATGCAAATGCAATTATTGGCAGAAATCTGTCAAAACAGGACAACAGGTAAAGATGATTTTTTTTTTGAAAATCTTCTGTTGCTCAAATCAAAAAGTGTTAAACCAAGAAAAGTTGCGTATATATCTCACGATGACGCACAAAACAATTCAGGTCATTTTGAATTTTTTGTGATTTTATACGAATTTAACAGTGGATAGCAGAAATCTATTTTGCGCAGAAATCCGAAATATCTCAACTTTCCACTAGAGGCTTTACTTGGCTCAACTAATAAAGATATAAAGGAGTTTCTACATAAGTATACAACCCCTTGACTCAAAGAAAACAGAGAAAAACAATGCAAAAATAAAAACGTGGGTTATCTCCCAGGAAGTGCTTTTCTTTAAAGCCTTTTAGCTAGGCATGATAATTTGAGAAGATGCTCACATGAGAAATATGATTGAAGCACAATAAGAGAGAATCAAAACGAAAATATAAAACAAATTTAAGTCTTGTCGTGGTGGTGTCACGGCAGATGCCATGGGATGGCTAAAGATGTGGGGACGAAGGACGCTGGAGGTGCTCGGGGAGGGATCACGCGACGGGTAGCCGCGTGAGGTACAAAGTAATCACTGCAAACAACACGATCTACCCAGGTTCAGGGCCCTCGTGAGGAGGTAAAACCCCTACTCCTGCCTTTCTTTGTGTATTTTGGTATCTCACCGAGTAGCCACAGTACAAGGTTCTAGCTACCGAGTAGCCACTCTCCTCTAGATGAAGAACTAGGTCAAGAACTAGGGTTCCAGTATGCGATGCCTCACGCAGGAGGCGGCGGGGCACCTTATATACATGGTGCCCAGCCGGATACGTCCAAACATGGACAAGTGTCGACATAGTGTGCACATCGTCCTTCTTCCGGGTTCCCGCTGACAGCTTTGGTTCCTAACCTTGGCTGCATCTGGAAAGTCGTTGGGCAAAACAAGGGGACAGACTGGTATCACTGTACCTAAGCACAGAGTAGGCCCCCCTTATCCTGCCACGGCCTGCTTCCATGCTGTCACTGTCAGGCAGGCCGGTCCCAGATGAACAGTAGTTCGAATGCTGCCAAGTACGGACCCAGGATACGCGGGATCCTGTGTCAGAACGGCTCCTTTGACTTTCTGGCCCGAGTAGGTTCCCGCCAATTGTTCCCGCCAATTGTACGGCCAACTCCTCTACTCGAAAAGACAGAACTTGATTGATATCTCCTTCTGGTCATCTTGAGGTGAGACTGAGTAGCAGTCTGCCGGGTAGCGGGTACCGGGTAGTCGGCTACTCGACCAAACCTCTCTTCTGTAAGACGCCTTTACCACTTGCCTTTACCCTACTCGGGGGTAACCCCCCGACAGCAGTCCCCGAAGCTGGTTGAGTCTTGCGAACTCGTTCACTAGGCTCTGCCAGCTTAAAACCAACCTTTTCCTCACAGCCTTTGAACCACAAGATGCCGAGTAACAGACCTCCGAGTGGTATTCTGACAAGTACCTTGAGTTTCCTCTCTCCCGAGTAGTACCAGCCTTCTACTCTGCTCCCGAGTAAAAGGACTTAGAGAATCTTCTTGAATTGAGCCCTTGTGGCGCAGAGCATGATCCAACCCTCCGCGCCGCAACTGGACACGCGTCAGACATCCAGGCCCCCGTCGTTTCGCTACCACGACACGACGTGCCACGCGCCCAGTTTTCACGGGGCGGGCCCACTAGCTCGTTATGTCCCCTCAAGCGTAATTATAGGCCACGATCTATTCGTGGGATCCACTGTGGCCGTTACGCGCGCGTTCCGCGCTTGCGTGCGTTTCTATCCGGCCACAGGCC
Source organism: Alopecurus myosuroides (assembly GCA_028641055.1). Classification (NCBI taxonomy): domain Eukaryota; kingdom Viridiplantae; phylum Streptophyta; class Magnoliopsida; order Poales; family Poaceae; genus Alopecurus; species Alopecurus myosuroides. Next base: position 8,542 of record JAPCYS010000053.1, read on the forward strand.
CCACCACACGGCAATCATGGCCACGATTGATCCCACTACCCCGATGGTAACGGTAGCCTGAGACGAGGGTATAAATACCCCCATCGGTAACTTCCCCTTCTTCCTCCTCCGTAGTTTCCCTTTTCTCTGTTCTTCTCCGCCGCCGCGCAATCTCTTGCGCCGCCGCGAACTCGATCCACTCGACCAAATCCTTCCCGTTTTCCACCATCCGCACACACTCTGCCATGGCCGCTCGCGCTGGCTGGCCGGTTCAATCGTCACCGCCGAGGATTGCGCCTGGCTTGTGAACACTAGGAGGGTTCCTCCTGGTGTTCAATGCCGGCCATCCAGGGCGAGCTCGTGCCTGCGCCGGAGGAGGGTGAGCGCGTCGTGTTCATGGCGCACTTCGAGCGCGGCTTCGGCCTGCCAGCCTCCGACTTCCTCCGCCGTTTCCTCGACCACTTCGGCCTTCAAATGCATCATCTGCCGCCCAACGCCGTCGTCTTCCTCGCCTACCACGCCGTGGTGTGCGAGGCCTTCCTCGGCATCCACCCGACAACGGACACCTGGCTCAGGTACTTCCACATCCGCCAGCAGACCACCGGGAAGAAGGAAGGCACGGGTGTGGCGCGGGCGACCGACACCGGCTGCGCCATGATGGTGCAGCGGTCGGGAACCAACCATCCCCGCATCAAGGGGCTGGAATCCGTCCGGATGTGGCAGAAGACGTTCCTTTACGTCAAGAACATCCCCGCCACGAAAGGAGGACAGATAGCTGACCGGATTAATCTTTCCGCTTGGAGCCTCCGTGCTCCCACCGGGAAGAACTGGAAGGAGAAGCCCTCCAACGACGCCAACGCGATAGAGATTGAGGAGCGGCTCGGGGCTCTCATCAACGAGGGCCTTAAGAGATGATCCGGTGGCGTGCTGGATCCAGAGGCGCGTTCTGCCTCTGCAAGAGCGCAGCCACCTGATGTGTTACATGGGAGGCCCCCGTGACTGCACCAGGACGACCACCATCGAGCTCGACAATGCAGACGTTCCCGAGCACGCCAGGGCCATCCTGACAACAAGCCTCGCCGAGCACTGGCAGTATGGGTTCGTCCCGTACAGCCGTACAAAGCCGATTACCCGGGTATGTTCTTCCTTCTCTGCCTTCTGTTACATGGATTCCGAGTAGAAAACTTCCTCTTCTCGTCGCGACTAGCAATCGTAGTCTGTACCGAATAGAGTACTTAATAGGATTGTATAGGCTTAGTGTGCTTTGTGCCTGCACGCCTTTCCGAGTAGAACATTCGGTAAAGTACTTAGGCTTAGTGTGCTTCGTGTTTGCACGCCTACCCGAGTAGTATGCCATCCCGCTACTCGGCTAACTTGTGACACTTCTTTGTTCTTCAGGTCCTCAGTCGCCAGCTCAGTGAAAGCTGCGAACGCTTCGAAGGCAACTGGTATGAGGATCGAAAGGAGGATGACGATGCCTCTTTTGGGGCTGCAGATCAGATCAATCTCCCTCGCTCCCCCACGATGGAGAAACAGCACGCGGAATCGTCTCTCCGCGACTGGCCTGAGGACGAACTCGAAGGTAATTCACCCTTGTCTTGCTCGATCCTGAGTAGCATCAATTCACTGTTCGCTGTCTCTGATTCGTTCCTCTTCTTTATTGGATCCGTAGATAACGTTGATGCAGATAAAGAGGATGAAGATGAAGACGAGAACGAGAACGAGAACGATGACGCCCTTGTCGTCAACCCTCTTTCTGTCGCTGCGCCCGCTACTCGCAAGCGGACTGGCAGCGGCGCCGCAGAGCCCCCCGCCAAGAAGAAGAAGCTGATTGAGAAGAAGGCGACCAAGGCGGTCGCGAAGAAACCAAGGCGGAAGCTCGCCTCCACCAGCGCGTAAGTTTCTTCTCTGTTGTCTTTCTTCTCGCACTGTGTTATCTTTCCCAGTCCTCCTCTGATTTCTGAACTTCTTTTTCTCTGCAGTCCTCCCATGGACGCAAACGCTGCTCTCGCGCCCGATCAGGCTAAGAAGCCAGCAGCGCCACTTATCAACCTTGACGACGACGAGGATGACACCGCCAATGCTCAGAGCACTGATGCTCAAGGAGCAGATTCAGAGAAGCAGCCCCGTGCGGAGTCAGCAGCACAGGACACTGCCACCCACCAGGAAAGGCCCCCTTCTCCTCCGGCCAATACTGCCGAGGAGACTCAAGACGAAGAGATGCAGGACAACACCGCCCTTGAGCGGCCAGAAGCTGAACAAGAGCAGCCAAACACAGGAGCTGCTGACCAAGTGAATCCCGCTGCCGAGCAGCGGGGAGAAGACGCCACCGCCACGGATGCCACTATGACAGATGCCTACCCATTGAGTGATGCGCCAACGGGCGCCGCACCGAGTAGCGTCCAGCCGATTGGCGCACCGGATAGCGCGCCCCTGGCGCCGCCAACTGATCCTGCCAGGCAGCAAGCCCTTGATGCTTTGAGGGAGGAGGTCGAGAAGAGGGCAGCCGAGAAAGAAGCTGCCGAGAAGGCAGAAGCCGAGAAGGGAACTGCCGAGAAGGCGAAGGCCAAGGCTGAAGGAAAGAAGGCCAAGGAATCCGAGAAGCAGCGAGCCGAGAAGGAGAAAACGAAGAAACAAGCCAGAGATCAGATGCCACCTCCGACCTCGACTGGACAGTTGGTTATTTGCGCGTCCGGCCCGGTTGCTACTGCTACCTCCGCCGCTCTTGCTGCTGCTGGTCAGCCTTGCTTCCCGGACTACATGGTGCAGGTTAGTCAACAAAACCAGATCGGCTTCTCTCCCCAGGATAAAAAACTTGCCCTTCAGAAGGGAAGGAAAGCCGTAGCTGTGAACTCCCCTCCCCCGGCTCCCAACCAGAACAAGTCCGTCACTATTGCTTCTCGGGGAGTCCAGGATCCAGCGATAACATCACGGAGCCTTGAGCAGGTACTTGACACCATTGGCTTCATCGACGCCAAGTGGGACAGCAAGGTTCTCGGCACGGACAACTGGCACGGCCTTGGGTTGGGCGCAATCGACCACATGCGCGTTGAGTGGAACAAAGTGGATTTGGGTTATAAGCCCATGACTGTCTCCACCGAGACTGCCACTCTCGCTGCCAAGATGTTCCTGCACCGCAAGAACGCCGAGGACATCGAGCAGGCTTATGCGGTGAGTCTTACTTGCTCTTTCCGAGTTAAACTTTTCTTCTCTCCTGCTCATCTTCATTTTCCCTTACTCTCACCCAGTCCCCGAGATTCTGGCCGAGTAGACAGATACTCTCCGAGTAGCCTCCTACTCGGGTTGAATCTTTACTTCTTTGTCTAACTTGTTTCCTTCTCGCTTCTCAGGATAGCATTCTGAAACGTACCAATTTGTATCGTGTGCTCCTCTGGAACCATGCTATCGCCAGGAGGCGAATTGTTGCCCTGGAAAAGGAGAAGGCAGCTGCAGAGGCAGCGAGCAAGAATGCCAATGATAGCACCCAGCAGCTGGCTGAAGTAAAAGGTATGCTTTTAGCTGCGCGGTTACTGCGTTTTATGTTTACGCCCGCTTCTGCTTTCTTTTGCGCTAACCATTCCTACTCTGCAGATAACCTGAAGGCTTTAGCTGAGGAGCACGAGAAATGCCGTGCGTTTGTGGAGGACGCCGAGGCCACCATCAAAAGATTAGAAGGTGAGTTGTCACTCACTCGGTTTGCCTCTTGTTTCTTTTGCTTCTCTGCTAACCTCGTCTGGCTTTTCGCAGAAGATCATAAGTTGTTCGTTGAAGCCCACCAAGACTGCGTCAAACCAGAAGAAGTGCAGCAGCAATTGTCCAACCAGGCCGTGGAGCTGGTGAAATACCACACAACAGAGATGGAGCAGCTGCAACTCCAGCTGCAGAAAGCCCTCAAAGATGCTCTCGACCTCGGTGCCGAGAGGGACCGAGTTATCGCCGAGAAGGCAAAGGCTGAGACAACCTTCAGAGCCAAGGAGAAGGCCCTTGAGCAGGAATGCGAGACGCTGAAGAAGTCCAATGCTGGGCTCTTTGCTCAAATGAATACTCTGCGCCAGGTCCAAGAGAGGCACATATCCAATGAGGAGGAGTGGAAAGTCCAGTTGCAGCAGCTGCGCCGCGAGCTTCACGGTAAGTTTCCTCACTTCTGCATCTTTTCTTCTCGGTTTGGTCTCTTTTCGGATTCTAAGACTAAATCTCTCCCTTGCTTCTGTGCAGAAATCTTCCCTCATCTCGTGTCCGCTAGCGCGCCAGCCCTGGCCAAGGCCCGAGCAGTTCGCCTTGAGAAGGGCGAAGCCTCGGATACCAGAGCCGAGATTGAGGACAGCCTGCTGGTGCTGAAAGGGTACTTCGAGCGTCTAGCCGGCGTGGGCACCGACCTGGTGCGCGTCGGCTTCGCGCTCCACAAGCTGTTCTGGCCCGAAGATTCCGCGCCGACAACGATTAATGGCCTTGCTCTGAAGCTGCAGAATGTGAAGGCCGAGCTGAAGAAGTGGCGCGCCTCGGGAGCTCGGGCAGGTGCTGACTTAATGCTCCTCTGCGTCGCCTCATGGTATGAGAATCTGAATATGGAAATCATCCGTGGGAAACGCGAGAAGTCCAAGTGGGAGATGGACCCCAGCTGCGTGGCCGCGCGCAAGTTGATTGCATACGAGGTCGCGGAGTGCGCTGAAACGGACGTCTTCATCGACGGCCTCCCCGAGCCCGACACCGAAGTGGAGGAGGGCGAGGAAGAGGATGAGGAGACAGACTCTGATCTGGAGTCGGGTTTCTTCGAGTCCCCCAGGAGCAAGGCCGGGAAAGGGAAGAATGTCGCTGTCGCGAGTAGTGATGAGGAGACCGAGCACATCGACACCGCCGCACTCGAATTCGGCACCTCATCAGGAGCTGCTCTAGACGACACGGTCCGCCCCCCTGGCCAAGCCTCTGGCTCTTCTTCAACCCCAGGGCCTATCTCGGTGGCCACGGCTACTTCTGACCAGGTAGCCACCGAGCGCGATGTCGAGATGGAAGAGTCCGCCACCGTCCAGTTGGAGGCGGATGCCACCCATGCCAGCGCCGACGAAGAACCCGCAAGGACAACTGCCACCAACTCGGAGGCAGAGGCAACCAGGACCACCACCGAAGATGCAGCAGCTAACGCCAGCGCCGACAACACTGCCTCCTCCACCTGATTTTACCTGCACACTTTTTACTTGAACATCCATTAGATCCCCGGGATGCCGGGAGCATATGTATCAGACTTATTTATGCTTTTCTTGCTACTCAATTTTATTTCCACACGTTATCTTCAATTTAGTCATTTTGAGCAGCCCTGGCTCAATGCCGGGTTGCGTTTCCATGTGAGTCCCCGAGTTGCGTTTCTTATTCACCCTATCTTTTCATCTATGCTCTACCCGCAACTTGTTGCTTTTTTGGTATTCGAGTCACAAGAATCGAAGAATAGAGCTGCAAATACTTAGCCGCTTTGAAACAATCATAGTAACGCAGCCCACCACTTAGCCGAAAAGACGAAACAGAGAACAAAAGTAACAAAACACTCTACTCGGTTCCTGCACTTTTTCTTCCTTAGCGATTTTCGTGTGCTCATTGACCTTTTGCTTGTTCTCTTGCTTGCCATGAAGCCGGGTTTCGGACAGCAGCAGAGTCGAAGAGTTGGCATATAGGTTTAAACACAGTACTCAATGCGCTTGTGAGTTCTGAAGTGGAGCAACCGAATAGACAAAGGGTAAAGCCGAGTAAAAACACTTAGAACAATTTTGAACGAGGGCAGTCCCCGAGAACAATTTCAGATTGCAGAGTAGAATTTCAACTCGGATAAGAGGATACATACACATCTTTGCTCACGAATGAAAACGACGAAGTAGAGCTACATTCCAAGGGCGCTTGGTCTCCTCTCCAGCTTAATCTGCCCTGTTCGCCTGTGATGGGCGCACATCTACAAGGTAGTACGCATCATTGTGCAACGCTTTGCTCACAATGAAAGGCCCTTCCCATGGAGGAGACAATTTGTGCATCCCGGCTGTGCGCTGCACAAGCCTAAGGACCATGTCTCCTTCTCGGAAAACCCTTGGGTTCACCTTTCGGCTATGATAACGCCGCAGGTTTTGCTGGTAGATAGCCGAACGTGACAGAGTCAGCTCTCTTGCTTCTTCAAGCAGGTCAACGTCGTCTTCTCGAGCTTCTCTCACCTCCACCTCAGTGTAGAGGGCTACTCGGGGGGAGTCATGCTCTAAGTCTATTGGCAACACGGCCTCAGCCCCGTATACCAAGAAGAATGGCGTGTAGCCGGTTGACCGGTTAGGGGTAGTCCTTAGACTCCACAACACCGCTGGCAACTCTTCTAGCCAACACCCAGGTGTTTTCAGCAATGGCTCAATCAGCCTTGGCTTAATGCCTGCCAGTACCATACCATTTGCTCTCTCAACTTGCCCATTGGAGGCAGGATGCGCGACTGACGCAACGTCTAGTCGGATATGTTTATCTCTGCAGAACCGCACCATTGCCCCTTCTGCGAAGTTGGTGCCGTTGTCGGTGATGATGCTGTGCGGGTAGCCATATCTCATGATCACATCCTTCACGAATTTCACAGCTGTGACCCCATCGCACTTCCGAATAGGCTTCACTTCAATCCACTTGGTGAACTTGTCCACCATGACCAAGATATGTGTCATGTTGCCCTTAGCCGGTTTGAAGGGGCCAACCATATCCAAGCACCAAACGGCAAACGGCCATGTGATAGGAATTGTTTTCAACTCGGAAGCAGGCATGTGAATCTTACTTGCGAACATCTGGCAGCCATTGCACTTCCTCACAATATCTTCAGCTTGCTGCAGCGCAGTGAGCCAGTAGAAACCATGCCGAAAAGCTTTCTTGACCAAAGCCCGAGATGAGGCGTGATGCCCACACTCCCCTTGATGTATCTCCACCAGAATTTCTTCTCCCTCTTCCGGGCTCACACAACGTTGCAGCACGCCAGTGGCACTTCTCTTGTGCAGCACATCTCGGACAACAGTGTAGCCCTTGGATCTTCTCTGAATCTGCCTCGCAGTTACCTCATCTTCAGGTAGAGTGCCGTCCCTTAGAAAGGATAATATGGGCATAGCCCAACTCGGTGTCTCCCGTATGGGAAACACTGGTTCGTCCAGTTCCATTGGGGCAGGCTCTTGCGGTTGCTCAGGAGGAGTAGGAGCGCTTCTCTGCAGCCCAGATCGATTGGCGAGAACTTCTTCAATGAATGCGACAGCCTCCGGGTTGAGGGCGGCAGTCCCCGAGTAAGGAGTGGCAGTCCCCGAGTAAGGAATGGCAGTCCCCGGGTAGGGAACGGCAGTCCCCGAGTGGGGAACGGCAGTCCCCGAGTAGGGAACGGCAGTCCCCGAGTAGAGGACGGCAGTCCCCGGGTTTCCTGCAGCACTCTCCCAGTCAATCTCCATTGGATCGGATTCCTCACTTGGCAGAGAAGGAACAAATATAGACTCCGAGTTGGGGGAAGGCTTGATGGATGGCTTCCTCAAATGTTCCAAGGCAATCCCTGCCGGGATGGACTGCCGAGAAGATCCCAACTTGGATAGCTCGTCTGCTGCTTCATTCTCTGCTCGGTGAATGTGTTGGAACTCACAACCTTCGAAGAATCCAGTCATAGACTGCACCAGGAAGCGATACGATGCCATATTGGCATCCAAAGCATCCCAAGTGCCCGAGACTTGCTGCACCACCAGATCTGAATCACCATAGCATATAATGCGCTGCACACCAACTTCCTTTGCTACTCGCAAACCATGCACCACTGCCTCGTACTCTGCTACATTGTTGGATGCCTTGAAATGAATTTGCAGCACATACTTGAGCTGATCTCGCTTGGGTGATGTGAGCACGACACCAGCACCAAGGCCTTCCTTCACTTTCGAGCCATCGAAATGCATCCTCCAATAGTTGGAAACTGGAGCAGGAGGTTCATACTGCATCTCGGCCCAGTCCACGAGAAACTCCGCCAGGACCTGAGACTTGATGGCTTCTCTTCTCGTATACGCGGGAGCGTACGCTGCTAGCTCGATTGCCCATTTGGCTACTCTGCCACTCGCCTCCTTGTTACCCATGATATCCGAGATGGAGTAGAACTCACGACAGTGATGGGGTGCTCCTGGAAATAATGTTTCAGCTTCCTGGCGCCTAGGTACACACCATATGTCATCTTCTGGTAGTGTGGATAGTTTTGCTTGGAGCTGGACAGCACTTCACTGAGGTAATACACTGGGCGCTGCACACTCTTGCCTTCTTCTTCTCGCTCCACCACTATCACCACGCTGACTACTCGGTTAGTCGCAGCAATGTACAGCAGCATAGGCTCCTTGGGTAGCGGACTAGCCAAGACGGGAGCGCTAGCCAGCATTGCTTTCAGCTCATTGAATGCCACGTCCGCTTGCGGAGTCCAGACAAACTTGTCACTTTTCTTCATTAGCTGGTAAAGAGGCTGGGCCTTCTCGCCCATTCGGCCCAGAAACCGGCTCAGAGATGCCAAGCAACCTATGAATTTCTGCACATCCTTCAATGATCTCGGCAAAGACATGCTCTCAATAGCTTTTATCTTTGAGGGATTGGCTTCAATGCCCCGACTAGAAACCAGAAAACCGAGTAGCTTTCCAGCCGGTACACCAAAGGTGCACTTACTCGGATTCAGTTTCATTTTGTACTTGCGTAGGTTAGCAAAGGTTTCCTCCAGGTCGGCAAGCAGAGTATGTGTTTTATTCGTTTTGATGACAATGTCATCTACGTACACCTGCACATTCTTGCCGAGCTGGTCGTGCAAGCATTTCTGCATGCATCTCTGATAGGTTGCACCCGCATTCCTCAAGCCAAAACACATGACACGATAGCAATAAGCCCCGTACGGGGTAATGAAAGCAGTCTTTATTTGATCAGCAGGATTGAGTGCAATCTGGTGGAAACCAGAGTAGGCATCTATGAAAGACAGCAGTTCACAACCAGCAGTGGAATCGATCACCTGATCGATGCGAGGTAGCGGGAATGGATCCTTGGGGCATGCCTTGTTCAAATCGGTGTAGTCGACGCACATGCGCCATGCGGTGGCAGCCTTGGGATCCTCCTTCTTCTTCTCGACCATGACCGGGTTGGCTAACCAATCCGGGTGCAGCACCTCCATGATGAAGTTACTTATCAGCAGCTTGGTGATCTGATCACCGATGGCCTTCCTTCTCTCATCTCCGAAACGGCGCATAGCCTGCTTCACTGGCTTGGCGTCGGGACGCACATGCAAAGAGTGCTCAACCAACTCCCTCGGGACTCCTGGTAGATCTTCATTAGTCCAGGCGAATACATCCCGATTCTCACGGAGGAAGTGGATGAGCTCGCTTTCCTTTTCTCCGCCAACCCGGAACCAATGATGGCTACGCGGTCGGGGAACTCGGGGTCGACCTGGACTGTCTTGGTCTCCTTGGCAGCTTGGAAGGCAGTGCCATGCTGAGTACTCGGCACGCCTTGTGCACCAGCTTGTGCGGACTGAGCCATGGCCACCACCTCGTACATCTTCTTCTTCTCGGCCTCGATCACCATCGACTCTGCCAGCTTGGAGCTAGCAGAGGCACACTCCATGGACTTCTTGTAATCTCCAGAGATGGTGATGATGCCATTGGGACCAGGGATCTTCATCTTCAGGTATGCAACATGAGTAGAGGCCTGCCCAGTAGAGCATGATAGGGACTCTGGTGATCAACCACTTCAAACTGCAGGCGCTCTGTGCGACAGTTCTCCCGGGTACCGAATAGCACATCTATCCACACTCGGCCAATCGGGTTGCACGAGATCCCGGGCACAATGCCATGAAAGGTGGTCTTGCTGGGCAGCATCATGTTCTCGGCCAGGCCAAGCTTCTCGAGTGTGTCCTTGTACACAATGTTGATGCTGCTGCCGTTGTCGATTAGCACCTTGCTGAACCTCACATTCTTCTCGGGACCCAGGAAGGTAGGATCCAGCACCAAGGCATAGGTACCCGGGTTGGGCATCACCTTGGGATGATCTACTCGGGACCACCTGATCTCCTGGTCGCACCAGTACATGTAGTGAGGAACAGCAGGAATCACTGCATTGACCTCCATGGCCCGCCTGTGCTGTGATTGCTTGTCGACTGCCTCAGAAGTGAAGATCATGTAGCTCTCATGGTGCTCTTGGTACTGATTGGAGCCATTGCCCCCATTGTTGCCATTGTTGTTGTTGTTGCCCTGATAGTTGTTGTTGTTGCCTCTGCTGTTGTTGTTGCGGTTGTAGTTGTTGTTGTTGTTGCGGTATCTCTCGTTGTTGAAGTTCTGGTTGGCTCCTAAAGCCACTTGGTTCACATTCTCTCTTCTCGGTACACCGGTGGCCGAGCTGCGGGTGCGCGAGTAGGCTGCACATTGGCATTGGCTGCTGGCAGAGGAGGAGGAGGAGGCAAGCCATCACTCTTGATCGCCTCCCACCACTCGCACTGCCGAGTAGTGTGGTTAGCAGGCCTCGAGGGGTGGTGAGTGTGAAAGCTGCATGGGCCATCCTTCATGTCATCAAAGACAAACTTCTTCGGCTGCTCGGAGTTCCCGCTACCCGACTGAGCAGTACGGAACGGTTTCTTGTTGCCCTGGCCCTGGTTCTGGTTCTGCCCGTAGGCTCCAGCAGGTTTCTGCCTTTGGCCACCACCGCCTCCGACATTCACTGCATTCACCTCTTCAGGATCATACCGAGTGTCTACTCGGCGCTTGTTGCGGAACTCGTTGCGCTTGCTGCTGTTGAAGTTTCTTCTCGGCTCAGAGGAGTCCATCAGCGGCTGAGTAGGATCACCGAGTGCGTACTGATCCGCAATCTTGATGGTCTCCGCCAGAGTGTTCGGCATCTCCCTCTGCAATCTCTGCCAAAGCATGCTGCCATGTCGGCAACCCTGCGCAAACCAGGTAATGGCCTGTGCTTCATTCACACCCTCACAGGTGTTCCTCAGCGTGCTCCACCGAGTAAGGTACTCGCGGTCTGTCTCGTCTTCCTGCTGCCTACAAGCTGACAGCTGCTGTGGCCTATTCGGTCTCTTGTATGTACTCGTGAAGTTGCTGATGAAGGCATCCGAGAAGTCCAGCCAGCAGTTGATGCTGGTTGGGCAAGTTGTTGAGCCAAGTGCGAGCTGGACCCTCTAGCATCTGCGGCACATAACGCACCGCCCATCTCCTGTTGCCGTTCGCGATATGGACCGCGGTGACATAGTCATTGAGCCAATCTTCAGGCTTGGTGCTGCCGTTGTAGCTCTTGGTGCCCCTTGCAAGCTGGAAGCCCTTCACGGAAGGCTCGTTCATGATGCGCGGCCCAAAGCACTCGGGGCCAGGAGGACCCGTGCTCTCTAGCCGCGCCGACAAGCTGATACGGTCCAGCTGGTGCCTTGCATCTCCAGGCGCCAACACGCGCTCGCCAACACGGTCATGAATGTCATAACCAGCCATCTCCATAGCCGAGTAGCCATCATCATACCTATCCACCTGCACAGCAACAGGCTGCACCACCGGGTTGGCGACTGGGGCCACTGCACGCGGCTGCTGCCTCTGCCGAGTAGGCTGAGCTGCGGGTTGCCGAGAAGGACCTGGACGTGCACCATCTCGGGCCTGGCTTTGAGCTTGATGGGCTTGAGAGCCTGCTCTTGCAGCGTTGTGTTCCTGACCAGACTGCTGCGGCACAGCGCGCTGTTTCGCGGCAACAGTCGGGTCGTACACCTGCATTTGCCTATCTCGGCCTGAACGTCCACTGCGGCTCTTCTCGCGACTCGGATGCGGGGACGAGGCCTGATCGTTAGATCTGGCCGCGTGCGAGTGCACGATCTGCGATGCCCCAGCACCCGGGTTGGCCTTCCGGAACTCCTCGTTCTGTCTGGCGGCCTCCAACACCAACTCGTGGAGCCTCTCCTGCTGCCTGATGCGCGCGTCGCCTTCGAGACGCGGCAACTCGGCAGCCACGGCCTCTGCAGCTCTGAGCGTCTTGGCGGGCGTGCTGTACCTTGGCCTTGTGGAAGTGTTCGCGGTGGCGGACTGGGCGGGAACCTCCGCAACCGTTGCCATCTCGACACCCAAGTTGCGCCGAGTGCCACCTACTCTGCTAGCCCTCCTGGCGACTGGCGTGAAGCCGTGAGCCTTGTTGTACTCGAGCTGATCTAGGCTCAACTCCAACCTCACCTTCTCCAACTCCGCTTGCTCGGCAAGCAACTCCAAGCGTTGCCGCTCGAGCTGCTCCCGCATGGCTAGAAGCTCGACGTCGGTGGGAGTAGGCATACCAGGTCGCGCAGCCGACGCAGGAATGATCGTAGAGGTGGAAGGCGGCAAGTTGCTCTCCCTCTCGTAGGGCCGGTGAGTCCTGCCACCAGCAGGCGGTTCATCCGTCTCCTCGACGACGGCCGCAGCGCCAGTAGCAGCTGCGCCAGTGTTTGCCGCCAAGCCCGTCACCATCACCTCAGCGCAGCTCGCAGAGCTGCATGCGGGCCTTCCGCGAGCAGCAATCACCGCGGGAGGATCCTCCGCGTCATGCACCAGCTCGGGGTACGCGCTGTTGGCGACGGTGGCGACGTAGACGAGGTGAGAGCCGAAGGAGATCACCGAGCCGCCCTCAGGCATGGCCATGCCGCCGAAACAGCCGGCGTTGTCGGTGACGAAGTCGAAGGAGCCGAATCTGTGGACAAGGCCACAGACCACGCGCTCCGCTGAAGAAGGCCCCGTCCAAACAGAAACTCCAGCCAGCGCCGCTGGTTACCCCACGGTGGGCGCCAACTGTCGTGGTGGTGTCACGGCAGATGCCATGGGATGGCTAAAGATGTGGGGACGAAGGACGCTGGAGGTGCTCGGGGAGGGATCACGCGACGGGTAGCCGCGTGAGGTACAAAGTAATCACTGCAAACAACACGATCTACCCAGGTTCAGGGCCCTCGTGAGGAGGTAAAACCCCTACTCCTGCCTTTCTTTGTGTATTTTGGTATCTCACCGAGTAGCCACAGTACAAGGTTCTAGCTACCGAGTAGCCACTCTCCTCTAGATGAAGAACTAGGTCAAGAACTAGGGTTCCAGTATGCGATGCCTCACGCAGGAGACGGCGGGGCACCTTATATACATGGTGCCCAGCCTGATACGTCCAAACATGGACAAGTGTCGACATAGTGTGCACATCGTCCTTCTTCCGGGTTCCCGCTGACAGCTTTGGTTCCTAACCTTGGCTGCATCTGGAAAGTCGTTGGGCAAAACAAGGGGACAGACTGGTATCACTGTACCTAAGCACAGAGTAGGCCCCCCTTATCCTGCCACGGCCTGCTTCCATGCTGTCACTGTCAGGCAGGCCGGTCCCAGATGAACAGTAGTTCGAATGCTGCCAAGTACGGACCCAGGATACGCAGGATCCTGTGTCAGAACGGCTCCTTTGACTTTCTGGCCCGAGTAGGTTCCCGCCAATTGTTCCCGCCAATTGTACTCGGGCCAACTCCTCTACTCGAAAAGACAGAACTTGATTGATATCTCCTTCTGGTCATCTTGAGGTGAGACCGAGTAGCAGTCTGCCGGGTAGCGGGTACCGGGTAGTCGGCTACTCGACCAAACCTCTCTTCTATAAGACGCCTTTACCACTTGCCTTTACCCTACTCGGGGGTAACCCCCCGACAAGTCTAACCCACTTCCTATGAAAAATAATCTTGTAAAAGAACAAGTCAATAAAGCACAAAGTGGCTAGCATAGGAATGCAAAACAAGTGCAACTTCAAAATTTCCAACATAAAGAGGGGAAACTTAATATTATTGAGATACACAAAACCATGTTTCCATCTCTCATAATAAATTTCAGTAGCATCATGAATAAAATTAACAATATAACTATCACATAAAAAATTCTTATCATGAGCCACATGCATAAAAGAATCAATACTCTCCACATAAGCATAGTCATTCTTATTAATATGGGAGCAAATTCAACAAAATAGCTATCATTATTATTCTCATCACCATAATCATTAAATATAGGAGGCATATTGTAATCATAATTAAAATTTTCCTCAATAGTAGGTGGATTGAAAATATCATATTCATCATTATAAACAGGTGGAACTAGAATACCACGATCATTATAATCATCATATATTGGAGGCAAGGTATCATCAAAGAAAATTTCCTCCTCAAAACTTGGGGGATGAAAAATATCATATTCATCAAAACTAGCTTCCCCAACCTTAGACTTTTCCTTATCATTAGCAATAATGGTGTTCAAAGAATTCATACTAATAACATTTCTATTAGCATGCAAATAAAGCTCCATAGGTTTTTTAATTTTCTCTTCAAACACTTCATGTCCTAACTCAAGATAAATATTATAAAGCTCTCTCATTTTGTTGTTGTTTTCCATTAAGACTACTAGTAAAAAATAAAAACAAGAAGCGAGTAAAAATAAGCCTAACTAGTGAAAACAAGAAACAAAAAGATAAAATTGCAGAATCTAAAGGAAATAACTTCGAGCACTCACACCCGAGGATGTGAGAACCTTTTACCTTACCTCCAACGGCGCCAGAAAAGAGCTTGATGTCTATGCACGGTTCTATTCTTGTAGACAATGTTGGGCCTCCAAGTGCAGAGGTTTGTAGAACAGCAGCAAGTTTCCCTTAAGTGGATCACCCAAGGTTTATCGAACTCAGGGAGGTAGAGGTCAAAGATATCCCTCTCAAGCAACCCTGTAATTAAGATACAAAAATTCTCTTGTGTCCCCAACACACCCAATATACTTGTCAGGTATATAGGTGCACTAGTTCGGTGAAGAGATAGTGAAATGCGAGTAATATGGATGGTTATAACTAATAATAGCAATCTGAAATAAATATTGCAGCAAGCAAACATGTAACAGAACAGGCTAAAAACGGTGTTTCAATGCTTGGAAACAAGGCCTAGGGATCCTAATTTCACTAGTGGACAGTGTCAAGAATGATCACATAATTGAATAACTAAATATCTTCTCTTCACTATGCTATTCTTAACCCTCTCCGGTTGGATAACGAACACTAATCATTGCGTAGGGCTGCAAAAAGCATTCCTTAAAGTAAGCATTCCCATGTCTAGTTAACCCGATGCTGTCACTAGGAGCGCCCTAGAAGGTACTAGACAAACACCACAATTCATAGAGGAGACACACACGATGTGCACACTGTCACCTTCACACCGCAGGACAAGGTGACTTCAAAGTTCATATTAATAAAACACTTGAGTAGCACAAGATGAAGAGTAACATCTACTTATTCAACTAGATTACAAAGCTCACGATCACATATAGATCACACCATGGGAGAGAGAGATGAACCACATAGCTACCGGTAGAGCCCTCAGCCTCGAGGGAGAACTATTCCCTCCTCATCATAGGCGACGGCAACGTCGACGAAGATGGCGGTGGAGTCGATGGAGATTGCTTCCGGGGGCACTTCCCTGTCCCGGCAGGGTGCCAGAACAGAGTTTGTCCCCCAAAACTTGTCGGCAGTGGCGGTAGAGCTACGTATGTATTTTGTGGAAAAGGTCGATCCTCTTAGGGTTTTCCCTCGGGGGAGTATAAATAGGCGAAAGGGCGATGACGGGGGGTGGCCAGGGGGCCCACACCACCAGGTGGTGCCACCGGGGGGGACCCGTGCCACCCTATGGTGTGGCCACCCCCTGTCCCACCTCCGGGGCTTATCGGGACTTCTGGATGCTTCGGGGAAAACTGGAACTTCGGGATTCGTGGGGTCCAATTCCGAGAATATTTCCAGAACAACTTTTCTGAAATAAAAAACAGCAGAAAACATGGAACTGGGACTTGGCATCTTGTTAATAGGTTAGTCCCGGAAAACGTAAGAAAACATAGGAAAACATACGGAAAACATGTAGCAATTGGCATAATATCAACATGGAACATCAGAAATTATAGATTCGTTGGAGACGTATCATGCACTAATAAATTTTTTAAGCATGTTTTCAAGATCAGAGGGTACACTTCTATTGTTGTTGTAGGAATTACCATAGGAAAACATAATCATTGCCATTATTAGAAGGATATGGCCTATAATTGTTGCTACCAAAATTATCCCTATAAGCATCATTGTTGAAATTGTTGCTTTTAATGAAGTTCACATCAACATGCTCTTCTTGAGAAACCAAAGAGGATAAAGGAACATTGTTTGGACCAACATAAGCTTTATCATTCACAAGCATGGACATAATAGCATCAAGCCTATCACTCAAGGAAGAGGTTTCTTCAACAAAATTTACCTTCATACCTAGTGGAGCTCTCTCAGTGTGCCATTCAGAATAATTTATCATCATATAATCAAGAAGCTTTGTTGCAGCACCCAAAGTGATGGACATAAAGGTTCCTCCAGCAGCTGAATCTGGAAGGTTTCCTGAAGAAAAATTTAAACCTGGATAAAAGGTTTGGATGATCATCCAAGTAGTCAGTCCATGAGGGGGACAATTCTTTACCAAAGATTTGATTCTTTCCCAAGCGTTAGCAACATGCTCACTATCAAGTTGCTTAAAATTCATAATGCTACTTCTTGGAGATATAATCTTAGCAGGAGGATAATATTTTCGAATGAAAGCATATTTACATTTAGTCCATGAATCAATACTAATTCTAGGCAAAGATAGCAACCATTCTTTAGCTCTTCCTCTCAAAGAGAAAGGAAACAATTTCAGTTTAATAATATCTGCATCTACATCCTGGTATTTTTTCATCTCATAGAGTTCAACAAAATTATTAAGATGGGCAGGAGCTCTATCAGTACTAACACCAGAAAATTGCTCTCTCATAACAAGATTTAACAGGGCAGGCTTTATTTCATAAAAATCAGAAGTAGGAGCAGGTGGAGCAAAAGGTGTGATAATAAAATCATTGTTGTTTGTTCTAGTGAAGTCACACAACTTAGTGTTCTCAGGAGTACTCATTTTAACAAGATTAAAAACAGGAAAAAAATAACAACTAGAATAAGAACTATTTTTTTTACGTTTTTGATATAGTGAAGCAAACAAGACAAACTAAAATAAACAAAGTAAAGATATTGGAAATCCTCTATCTCCCCGGCAGCGGTGCTAGAAAAAGCTTCATGGTGCAGGAGTGCACTCATTGGGAAACCCCAAGAGGAAGGTATGAAAAGCACATCAGCAAGTTTTTCCCTCAGAAAGAAACAAAGGTTGAATCGAACAGTAGGAGAAATAAATCACTTCCGAAGGTTGTTGTCAGCTGATGTTGGCAGGGTGCACTACCCGTTCAGCAGCAACGTGGAATCTACACAACACAGTCAAGTTACTTTGCCCCAACGAAACAGTGAGGTTCTCAATCTCACCGATTTTGCTGAAAACAAAGGATTAGACGTATAGTGTGGAAATTAGTACTTGTTTGCAATATATGAAAGAGAACAATGATGTCAGTAAATGAGAGGAAAACAATAATTGCAGTAGGAAAACAATGGTTGTATTATCAGTGTAAAGAAATGGATCGGGGTCCACATTTCACTAGTGGTGTCTCTCCAAAACAGATAGATAACATGTTGGGTAAACAAATTACAGCTGGGAAATTGACAGATATAAAGGCTGCACCGTAGTGCATATGCATGACATGATGATTACTATGTGATTCATGCAGGCATTACAACATAATTCATATACCGTTATCCAGCATGACATGATGATTACTATGTGATTCATGCAGGCATTACAACATAATTCATATACCGTTATCCAATTGCATCTATAACTAATAATCCACCCTCGAAGCATCATCCAATCAAACCTCAGGTATTAAGTTGCAAGCAACATATAATTGCATTAAGAAAAGTGTGTAATATAAACAATGTAAACATTGTTGTTTTCTCCTTAATGGTAACAGAACATCCCCCACACGTTACGTTTCTGTCGCTTGAGCGTGAGTGAAAGAGAGGCATGAACCCACTATCGAGCATAAATACCCCCTCTTGGAGTTACAAGCATGAACTTGGCCAGAGCATCTACTAGTAACAGAGAGCATGCAAGATCATAAATAACATAAACACGAAAGAACATGATAGATTGATAATCACTCGACATAGCATTCAATATTCATCGGGTCCCAGCAAACACAACATGTAACATTACAATAAGATGATCTTGATCATGTTAGGCAGCTCACAAGATCTAAACATGAGGCATAAAGCAGAGAGAATAACCATCTAGCTACTTCTATGAACCCGTAGTCCAAGGATGAATTACTCGCGCATCACTCCTGAGGCAGTCATGGTGATGAAGAGCCCTTCGGTGATGATTCCCCCTCCTGGCAGGGTGCCGGGGAGAGCTTTAAAACCCTCCCAAACTAGGGTTGACGATGACGGCGGCTACAAAACTTTTTGTGGAAAAAGGCTCGGGTCTGTAGGGTTAACCCGTGGAGGAGCTTAAATAGGCGAAAGGGCAACATCAATGGGTGGCCAGGGGGGCCACACCACCTGGTGGCGCGACCAAGGAGGGGGGCGCCGCCCTATGGTGTGGGGCCTCTAGGGCCCCCCTCCGGGTCCCCTCCGGACTCCTTGTTTATGACAGATTTCGAAGACCGTGGGATTTTGTTTCGTCCAATTCTAAGAATATTCTGAGAACAACTTTTGTGAAACCCAAAACGACAGAAAACAGGAACTGGCTCTGTGGCATATTGTTAATAGGTTAGTCCCAGAAAATTCATAAAAATGACATGTAGCATATGACATGAAAGCAACATGGAACATCAGAAATTATAGATACGTTTGAGACGTATCAGGCCTCTCCGCTTCGGAAGGCTCCATTGCCGTTGAAAATTAAGATCTTCGTATGGCAGGTGCTTCATGATAGGCTACCCTCGGGGGTCGAGGTGGCCAAGCGTGACGACCTGGGGGGCAGCTTATGCCCCCTCTCTAGGGTCCCCGAGTCATGTACCCACATCTTCTTTGGGCGTCCTGCTGCTCGGTTTCTCTGGAACTTTGTCCTTGAGGCTCTAGGGCCCGCTTGGCAGGCCGCAGACCTCGGCGAGTTCCTAGAAACCCAGACGCAACAGTTCGGGAGCGGTAGACGCCTCTTTTGGATGGTGTTTGCGGTGATGACATGGTGTCGCACCCGGACTTCTAGAGGATACTCGCAGTTCCGTTGAACAGCAGATGATTGGATTATGGGGCTTACCTGCACCCGCATCTCTTACGAGTAGGCCAACACAGGTATGTGTGACAACCAACCCCTACTGTTCATCGTCTACGCAAACCATCCCATAGAAATCCAGATACTTCCATTGACGTACTTCAAAACATACACACATGGTACGTCAACGGCATTTGAACAAGTGATATCACAACAGATCGCTACGACACAAAAGATGAAAATAAGTTGCAAATAGCTCTCACTAGAGCAGAGATAGCAAATACAATCATCCAGAGGACACATGTCCCAACATATCATCATTACATCACAGCGGAAGCATCCAAAAGGTCTGAGTACAGACAAGATCCAAATAGGCCTAAGAGGCCGGAAACGAAAAGACGGAGCCCATCCACGAAGTCTCGGATCCTTCCCGGGTCCGCTATCTACTCGTCAGCAGCCTCGTCAAACTCCACGTAGTAGCCACCATGGGGATCCTCGGAAACGTAGTCTGCGGAAACCACAGCCCCAAAGGGGTCAGTACATAAACGTACTGGCAAGCAAGACTCACAGTTCACCAAAGTGTAACCCGTCAACACCAAGCACAGATGCTTTGGGTTCAACGGAAGAAAGGGTGATATAAAAGATGCTGCAACTGGCTTCTCTAACCCACTACAGAATTACTACCACTTCCGGCTAACAGAAAAAGATAAGATAGCGTATCGTAACCAACTATAACTAACCACCAAACAAACCCATCCTGGATCTCGCCCCTTATCCAAAGAAGCAATCCGAGGATAACTCACACCGTTGGATTAATGATGGTTCAGATTATTGTGTCAATAAGACTATTACTAGTCAAGTTATCATTAGTTAGGTGTAAGTTGTTCCGAGTACTTGTTAGCCAGTACTTTCACCAAGTCATCCATAACCGCGGAAAACACGGCTTCTCGAGAAGATTTACCCTGCAGGGTTGCACCAATTTGGCCGTACACGTAAGAATAACCCGCCAGATGGAATGGCCTTTCCACCAAGCGGGGCACTCAACACAACTCAACTCTTCTTCGCATCAAGCCCAAAGAACCACATGCTGTGCGTGCGCGGCTAATCGAGCCCCACGAAGAAAAGAGGACCCTCATAGCACTCTAAGACCACGCCGCCCTAAATGCCGATTACAAAAGTTCCACCCTGGCGCCAAGGGTTCGCACCTGCACATGCATGCATCAAATGGAAAGCCCGAACTAAGTGTGGCGATTTGGACGAGATGCGAATCGAATCAAATTGAGGGGGGCGCCCATACACGCTTCCCACATGCGGTTAGTGCGCTCATCATGGATCAGTAGACAAGACCCTTTTCCTAATTAGGGTCGACACTAGCAGGCTTCAAAACCACGCCGGGCCTCCTGCCGGTGCCTTATCAGCAAATTATTATTACCTCAAAATTAACAGGTTGTTGTTTAACATCGAGCCCCGGAACATAATGGAAATAGTAACAGAAAGTAACTGACAACAGACTCGAGCAAAACAACCCTAAGCATGCTAGTAAGACACGGGCACAAGCAAAGGGGTTATAGGAGTGGAGGTGAGGCAATATCAGGGTTCAGGATATCATGTGATAGGTTCGGGGAACAAGCAACGATACATAGGGCTAGCAGAATAGACAACGGAAAGTATCGGTATCCAATGTTGAAAGGAACACAATGGTTCATGTGAGTGAATACTTGCCTGCAAACTCAGCATCCTGGTACTGAGCTAGATCCTCAAAAGGGGTGTCGTAAGTATCGTCGGTCTCAACGTCATCGTGTATCCGAGAAGAAGCAAACAAACAACGCAGAGAACAAACAATCAATAACATGGCATAGTGCACAAACATGGGATGATGCATGACCATTTAATTGATGCAACAAAATAAACTAGTTGACAAGATAACATAACATGATTAAATGGACCCACATGCAATTGGGATTGCATATGGAAAGCCCATGAATTGAGGTTGAAACAAGTGTTTTACAGCTAACCAATAGGTGATAGTGGATTAGCATGATGCATGGATGAGGAAAACAGCAAAATAACAACAATAGAACCAATTGGAAATAAGGTTTACCAATTTTGGAATTTTATTTATTAAGTTAAGGAATTTTGGTTCCTTAAAGGTGTTACACAAGAATTTGTTGTTTTCACCAATTTAAATTGTTCAAAATAGATAACAAAGTTCATATTTGATAAGAACACACAATTTTAGGTGGAATACATGTTTCAATTATTGAAAAAGGAATTAGAATGAATTACTTATGAATTAAACAAGTTTGAACAAGATTTAAATGAATTTAATTCAAACATGAACTTATTCGAATTTTTATTTGTGCAAAACATTAAGTGAGATTCATATTTGAAAAGTTTATACTTTTATGGTTTGAAAACATATTTTATATGTCCCAAAAGAATTTAATTTGAGCAAGTTATGAATTTAGCAATATTAAATGATTCAAACAAGGTTTAAATCATTTAACCAATTTTAATTATTCAACACATGGAACAAATTTTATATTTGGAAAGGTGATTTAATTTTGCATGGAAAACACATTTTATTTGTTGAAATTGGATTTAAAATGAGCAAGTTATTATTTTGGCAATTTTAAATGCAATAATTAAGAAACAATTGTTTTCAGCAGTTTAAATTATTCAAAACAGCAAACAAAGTTTATAAATTACATGAAAAGTTGATTGGAAAACATATTTAGTTTGTGGAATTTGGAATTTTTATGCCCAAGTTATGAATTTTGCAAAATTAAGTGAATTAAACAAGAATTCAAATATTGCACCAATTTAAAATATTCAAAACAGTAAACAAATTGCATTGAAAAGGTTGAAAACATGTAGCAAATGTTTCACTGAACATTTTTAGCTATTAAACATAATTTTAGGGTGATTATTGAATTTATTATGCAATTTTCCATAATCATTCTTATTCTGCCATTTTTAGTAAACAAAGGGAAACATGCTCAAAATTAATTCAATTGTGACCAAAAAAACCAATGTGTAGAGTTTGTTAAGACAAATTTTTAGAGCCCAAGTTTGCTTAAATTGGATGAACCAAACTCAAGTTATGAAATTCCAAAGTTTCCAATTTTTATTGCATTTTCAGTAATTAATTATTTAGTGCAAAAATTATCACAGAAACATGTTGCAATTTTGTTACTAATGGAAAGAGCACAAGATTTTAGATCCACAGGAATTTGAATCATTCAATTTGGAGCAAAATTCAATTTTATATGGATTTTAGAATTAATTGCTCAGATCTGAGTTTCTGAAATTCGGGCAGAAAAGAAAAAAAACAGAAATAAAAAGGGTGTGGCTTTGGGGGATCGAACCCAGCACCTGGGCGAGCGCACAAGGGTTGCTACCAATGCGGCTGCTGCAAGTTTGTGACAGAAACGGGGGACTCGGGGGTATATGCTTCACTTTTGCGGACTTAACTGAACTGCAAGGTTTAGTTGCCTGAACCTGTACTGAAACCAGACGGCGGAAACGGCCGGCGGCAGCGAGCCGTGCTCGCGCGCGGTGGCTGTGCGGTGGGGTGCTGCGGGCTCGCGGTTGGTGCTGCGCAAGAGGGAGGAGGGGAGGGGAGCGAGAGGGAGGAGAGGGAGGCGCTCACAGCGAGGCTCGAAGGAGGAGGGGTCGGGGCGGAGCAGAGGAGACGGCCGGCGACGAGATGCGGATGGTGGCGGCGCTCCGAGCAGTCCCCGTCCGCGCCGAGGGGTTGGGGAGGTAGAGGGCGCCGGGGAGGTTCCATTCCCGGCCCCAGCCACGGCGGTGGTGCCTCGGAAGGGCGGCGATCGCCAGAGGGGGGAGGTGTTCGGTGTGGAGTTCGGTTACAGAGATTCAGAGAGGGGAGGTACAGAGAAGAAAGAGAGGGAGAAAAGAGAGAGTGGAGGCGGGGAGAGGAAGGAGGGAGAAGAAGAAAGGTAGGGCAGGGGCTAGGGCATCGGGGGTTTATAGGAGAGGGGAGGGCTGATGGCCGTCTGCTGCTCCTCGATGTCGACGTGGGTAGCTCGGATGGAAACCGTACAGAGGAAGAAGAAAGGCATCGAAGGGGTATGGGCTAAGGGGAGTTGGGCTGGGCCTGGTGTGCCTCTCTCTGTGTGCTGTTTGTTTTATTATATTTCTTGCTATTATTTTTTTTGCTGAAACTGAGAAAGAGAAAAAGGAAGTGTTTTTATGGTTTAGACTAATTAGGAATTTTTTTGTATAATTGGATTTTTGGTAACAGCAACATGTGCAACTTTGATTTTCAAGAAAAATTGAATTATGGTGTTGTTTGCAAGTTTAATTGAATTTAAATAATTTTGATCTTAGATGAATAAGGGTGACATTAAGCAATTTAAAAGATTTGAATTCAAGTTTATTTGAAACAAAGGATTTAGTTGTTTTGTAATTTTCATAAAATTCAAAAGGGTTGATGTTTTGGAAAATGAATTGAATTTGAAAAGGGTTTGATATTAAATGAATTTTTGATAGAAACAAAATAACAGTTTTGAAATCACACTTTAATGGAAACAAATGATTGTTTTGATTTGAAATATTCATTTGGAAATTGTAACATCACAAGGATGAAACAAAAGGTTTAAAATTTGGTTTGAAATTCAAATAGAAAACAAAGGAAAACAAATGAAAACAGTTAGAAAACAAAGCAAAACAGAGGAAAACAAATGGAAAACAAGCAAAACAAATGCAATGAACATGATGTCATGATGCAAAACATAAAATAACAGAGAGCAAACATTCTAATGGCTATTTTTCATACTTGGGATGTTACACATGGTCCGTCTAGACTATGCGCAATAAAATGGTGATTGAGAAGATTTTCCTGAGGCGCTCTCCTGACTCTATGTCCAAATTTCTGGCTTTCTTGCAGCAGTGGCAACCGTTGTGTAGACAACATGACAAAGTGTGGCTAGACGACTCCATCGACAGACTTCTCATGGCCACGCGTTGCCTCTCTGCTACGCGCCACCCTGGAGGCCCCGTTTGATCTTCGGCTCCTCCTCTACCCACACTCCTCCACTGTCGCCTCTTGCTGTAGTGTGTGTGTGAGTGTGTGTGTGTTGTGTGTGTGTGTGTGTGTGTGTGTGTGTGTGTGTGTGTTGTTATCATCTTTGTTGTACTTTGGGCCTTGTTGTGCTATTTCCCCAGCAAACTTTGTATGTGTGGGTGTTGGTTCTGGTACTCTATATGACTGTTGTGGGTGGTTGCTTTATTTATAAAGCGGGGCAAAAACCTATTTTGAGAGTCATGGAATTATCACTACTAAGTTTCAATCTGTTGGCATCTATACTATGGATGTGCGTACTATTCTCGAGATCGAACAAGAATAAACCATTGCGCTCCGGTGCATGAACATAGAAAATATCATTCATAGAAATAGTACAACCATTTGATACTGATTTAAATGAATAAGTGTCTCGTAATAAACAAGACCCTCTCATAATGTTCATGCTTAGTGCGGGCACATAATAACATTTATTCAAGATTAAAACTAATCCGATGGTAGATGTAGAGGGAGAGTGCGGACGGCCACCACATGAACTTTATTGTTGTTGCCGACGCACATCGTCACCTCATCCTTAGCCAGGCGCCGTTCATTCCGCAACTCCTTCTGCGAGTTACATATCTGAGCAACAGAATAAGTATGAAATACCCAAGTGTTACTCTGGGCAGTAGTAAGGTAATCATCTATTACATGTATATCACTTATACCTTTCTCTTTACCGGCAAACTTGCCAGCCTTCTTGCCTGCTAGGTACTTGCTGCAGTTGCGCTTCAAGTGACCATTTCCCTTGCAGTAGAAGTATATTATGCCGGGATTTGGCTTGGGGCCAAACTTGATAGTCTTGAGATCAGTAAAAGGCTTGCTACTCTTCGTGGACCTCCAGTTCTTGCCCCTGCCCTTGGCGGTAGATATCTTGAAATCCACGTCCTTGTTGACCATCAACACCATGTGCTCCTTCTTGATCTCTACTTCAGCAGTTTTGAGTTTCACAAATATCTCGGACAGTTTCTTAACCATCCCAAGCATATTGTAGTTCATGACAAACCCTTTATAGCTAGATGGCAACGATTGCAGCACCCTATCTATAGCAAACTCATCTAGGATTTTGCAATCCATAGCACTGAGGCGGGTAACGTAGCCAAACATCTTGACTACGTGCTCACTAACACTGCTGTGCTCCTCCATCCTTGCTGAAAAGAAAGCCTCAAAGGCTTCATACCTCCCAGCCTTGGCTTGTGGTTCAAAAACCACCTTGAGATCAATGATTATTTCAAATGCACTGATAGTCTCAAAGCGTTTTATAAGGCCAGCCTCCATGGCATAGAGCATGCCACTCTGGTCAAAAGCAGAGTCGCCCTCCTTTGACTCACAGACCTTCTTCTCGTCATCAAAAGCGGAGTCGGCGGGCTTATCACCTATCGTGACCTCAAGAATGTAGTCCATCTTGTGGGGAGTGAGGAGAATACTCAGATTGCGGAACTAGGACATGAAGTTTAAACCATTGGAGCTTTTCTTTCTCAAGGAACGAGTCTAGGTTGAAGGTGGGGCGAGACATCTACAATGGCATTTGCAATATATAAGACATTTGTTCATAATACTGGGTTCATGTTTTCAAATTAAAATATATGACACACACACACACACACACACACACACACACACACACACATATATATATATATATATATATAACACGAACTCCCACTTAAACGAACATCCCTCACTTCGTTTTAGTGATCACCCGACCCCCATCCACCATACCTGTAAGATCCCAAATTTTGCTACCAAAGGGTTGTGGTGTTGTGTTCATATCATACATGCATGAAAACAAAAATTTAAACCATGTTGAAACAATTTAAACTGTGAATCTAAATGGTTTGAGAAAATACCACAAACAGTACTTAAAATGGGTCCCAAAATCTTGTAGTGAAAAATATTTCAAAATACACGAAAAAAAACATGGTTAGGTTGGAAATTTTGTGAGCTTTCCAAAAATGTTTTTTGTCAAATTTTCTGTTCACAAAAGGGCCCCCAAAACCTCTGTTTATGTCATGTTTTTAATTATAAAAGGGCTAGTTTGCAGTTTCCAGAAGCTATAGGGGGGTTTCCAGAAAATGCTCCTTTTTATCGTCTTCCTCCACACAGGCAGGCAGGCATTTGCGTGCCATCGCCGCCGGCCTTGCACGGCCACCTCCTGCTTTCCAGTCGGCCGAGGAGAAGTCCGAGACGTCGCCCTGCTGCTCCTCTCCCCCTCGCTCTCACTTTCTCCCCTTTGCTCTCTCTCTCTCTGTAACTCCCTCACGTCCGAAAGCCTACCCGCACTCAAGGTCACCGTCGGCCGTCGTTTTGCCACCGATTCCAGCCGCCCCGCGGAGAGCCAAGGACCTAAGGAGCTCCGGTGCCCTTCCCTCTTACTCCATGTGATCCTAGGGACACGGAGGAGCTACAAGATGGCCGAATCGGGGCCATCTTCCCGAAGTCCGGCCGCCGGCCGCCGGGCTCGATGCAGCCGACTCTGGCCTTCCCTGCCTTCCCCGACCCCTCCCTTAGCTTCACCGCGACGAGGTGAGCTTCCCGGTGCTCTCAGTTCGCCTCCCCCCTCGGAAACCCCTCCCCGGCATGCTTCCAACACCGCCTCCGCGCGGATGCTCGCCGGCTCGCCGCCGGTGACCATTCGGTCCAGCCGCCCCCGCCCCTGGACTCTCCTTTACCTCCTCTACCTCGTGTTACAATCCAATTCGCGAATTGCGCGCGAAATCCTCCGATTCGAGTCCATCTGTGAAGAATCGGAGGAGGGTGATGTCACCTTTACATCATAGAGATGTCATATTTCCTGTTTTAGAAATTCCATTAAATTCCAGAAAAGAGTAAAATTGATATTGTAATAACTTTTGTTTTATTACTCAGAAAAATAAAGTAAAAGTATGGAATTGACCAGAAAAATGTAAGCTACCCAAATATATCATTTTCACACATGTTTGAGAAAGTCAAAAAATGAGCATTTATTTAATGTTGTTTAATCATTTAAAAAATAAAAAATAAGTTTTTATTCACTAAAATTAGAAAATTAAAATTTATATATCAATTTTCTTAAAATGACAAATGCAATGTTGTTATGATGTTTTTAAACCCATTTGAGCAACTAAAATTGTACTCACTTTCAGAATCGTCCGAATTGCCCCTCCGGGGTCTATTTTGGGCAAATTTCTATAAAACTGCATAATTAATATACGAACCCTAGCAACCCATCGAACATGTTTAGGGTTTTATTTAAGTGTATTAACTTGTTCATGCATGCATGTTGTGCATTGCATCGATGCCATGTGTTGATTGTTATTCTTCTTTTCGGTGTTTGTTCCCCCTCGGTAGAACGTGACTCCGAAGAGAAGGCCGGCAACTCCAATGGCGAATACTTGATCTTAACCGACAAGTCAAGCACTCTTATTCCAGAAGATCCTCTATCGTTTTTTCTTATAACCAAGGCAAGCATAACCTCTTATCTGCTCATATATGCTTTCGAACAACATTTGAATCTCGTACTTTGCATTCGATTCCAAAATATTTGATGCTAGTAGATATAGTTCACCTATATACTACATTGCCTCAATATCCTGATCCACTGCTCCTAGCTGCCATAGATTTGCTTGTGCGCATCGCCAGAGCCTCATATCTGCTTCGCTTGGTCATACATGTTTGTTACCTCTGCTCCATCCGGTTGATGAACCAGAGCTGCGATAACCTAGTAAGATATGATGACGTGGTGAGATGAGCTTTGTGTGGATAAATTGACTAAGGCTGGTAGGGGAGGCCACTTGGGAAGTGGTTGTTCGTCCTATACTCGCCAACCCTAGGATTACGGTCTCGAGCGGAAGCCAAGACTGAGCGTGCAACCACACGCGGGGTCTAAGTAACCGCGCTCGACCAACTAACTTGTTTGACCAGATCCATGAGTCACGTAGTTTGAGATTTCCATTCGGCACCGCAAATAAAACCTTTTAAACGGTTTTGAAAACAAAATTCTCCGCTAGGGCGTGACCGTGGCCAAGTGATGGACGTACACGGTTCTTGACCCCGCCTCACAAAGACAGGTGCCGTCAGGAGGATGGCCAACTCCCTGTTGACGGGGTGGCCCTGTCTTGGGTTGACTCATGGATAGGGTCGAGTAAGGTAAAGGTCGTGGCCAGCCACCCTCTGCCGCGTTCCATGGAAGAGCGTACATGTGGCGCTAAGAGTCGGATGGTACGTGTGGGTAAAGTGTACCCCCTGCAGGGATAAATGTTTCCGAAAAGCCGTGTCCACGGTTAAGGACGAGTTGTTGATGGCAAAGACCATAGACAACCTAACGTGACGTAAAATATGTTGACAAATCATGGAGGCAATAGATGAAGGATGCCTCCTCGGAGATGCCGAGAGGGGTGATCCTTGTAGCATGTGAGATGCTGGGAATTGATGTTGGTGGATTCAAAAGATGATGATTACAATAGTGAGTTTCTCATCTGTTTTGAAAACCTTCTATGAGACGTGCTATACCCCCTCGATTTGGAAAACAAAGATTGCTTTACGCAAATCAGCCTTCATAAAACCCTTTCTGAAGATAGCAGATATATAATAGGTTAACTAAGTCTTGTTGAGTACCTCCCGTACTCAGGTTTGCTTAATTTTGGTCTAGGAGGAGTTCCTCACTTCAGTGGTGGTTCAACATGGACATCGACGAGTAGTTTGGGGTTCCCAGGTAGCATCCTGGAATCTATGGGCTGGGACGTCGCCTTATGTTGCGGCCTCTTAGGCCTTTTTGGTACTTGTTGATTAGCAACATAATTTGCCTTCCGTTGTCTCATGTAATGTTGGGTCGTGTGACCTCTGTTTGTAAAGCTACTCTAGTAACACCTGTTTAATAAAGCTTCCATGTTAAGAGTACTGCTTTGATCGGTTGTTGGTTTCGAGCTCATTGTGGCTATGCCTGCATAGTTGTCGCAGTCGATGGGTTGTGGAGCCGATGATCCATGTCCGAGCCCGCCTGCCGATGTGATTCGGCCTGGGGCTAGGTAACCCCAGTAACCCTCGATTGTTGTTGCACTTTCTGGACACATAGCAGCTCTGTATAGTTTTGGTCCCGTTTCTTTCAGTTTCGTTTGATTCGTGGACGCTTTGATATGCATAGTTGGTTATGACTAGCGTGGACACAAGGAGTAGTAGTACCATGGTGATCCGGCCTGCGTGCCAATGAATCCGATCTGCCTGCCATTGTTTGTTGCGGCCGGGGCTGGTAACCCTGAAGCCCTTGTGGGTCCATGTCTAGGATCACATAACAATATGTATATCTCTGGGTCCGGGGTCATGAAAATACCTCCCCCGATCGTCACGGCCATCCGTATAGTTTCAGAGGTAGACAAAACATGTCAGTTGCATCGTTCATGCAACTGGTGCTTGACCTTTCGGTCTTCTGTGCTCCAAGGCCATGTCTGTACATGCTATGCTTGCCAACTTAACCTTAGTGTATCTGGCTGTGCATTCGTGGCTTACACCCGACGTATGCGAACGCAGAAGAAAGCACCCAATTATCACGGCCCACTTTTCAACTACAGACTTTCTTGTCGGTGCCATACTAAGGGAGAACACTTACATTGAAATTAAAAGAAGGATCATCTTATACACCTACCTCCATATATATCATAATATAGTATAATCTATATAGATGCATATATATATATCCACACAATAACATCAAATGAAAAGAGTGTAGATTGATATGATATGGTCATCGCGCCTTGATCTCCATCGTGCGCTCCCAAAACAACACCAGGTCCTTGATTCCTCCACTAGTAAAGGTTCGGCTGAACAACTAATACTCTCACCTTTACCATATCATATCCTTTGCCCCATGCAACATAAAGTTAAACGTCTCTACTTTATCTTCATGCAAGTCTTACGTGGCTCATAGGGCTATCGTAGAAGAACCGTTTCTTACCTACGAACCTGCAGCCACAACACCGATCAACTAGTTGTTTGTTACATATCCCTTTGGGGCCTACCATTGTAAATTCCATGACATCTATTGTAAGAGAAACTGACACCCTCATAGCTGCATATGTGGTACAAGCCACATGTGAGTTGCAGCGCCGGTCTCGCATGCAGAGTACACGTAAGGTTGGCTTCGGGCCGCTATCATCAAAAAATTCCAACATCATGAACAAGTACACGCGAGGAGGTCACAAATACAAGATCGATGCCCTCAATCAAGTTGAGTTCTAACCGTACTTCTATATCTATGCATAGACTGGCCCAGATACCACTGAAGGGTTTCGTAGCATAAAACAATATTTTTTCCTAACAACGATAACAGAAAATAGCCAGAATGTATTACTATGCAGATATAGAGTAACAGAGAAGGAACAGTGATCATACCCTTGAAGACCGAAAGCAGGGATTACCCTCCCACACAAGGGTTGATGATGAAGACGGCAAAGCCGACCTCAAGGTCGAGTGGTTGTACCGCGACTAATGCCACAACTCGCAGCACCTCGTGAGATTACACACGTACGGTGTAGATGACGAATCCTAGTCTCCAGCCCAACAGAGGTTGCAGAAGTAGAGAGATGGACCAAAGACTAATAGCATGGCGGTGTGCATATAGTAGAGAACTCCCAAATAGAAGCGCAACTCCAAAGGGAACCACGTTGTGAGAAGAGAGAAAAGAGAGAATTGAATTGATGGGAAAAAGGGGAGGGGTGCCCTTTTTTCTAAAGGGGGGAAAGGGGAGCCTTTCCCCTTGGCCCCATGTGGGACTAATACCACATGGTTGGCCAACCACCGAGGTGCAGCCGTATCCCCACATGGGCCCCATTCGGCCCATGTGGGCTACCCCCTTTTTTCTTTTCTTTCTCCCACTTTCCCTAATGGGCCTCTTTTGCCCGGAAGGCCCATTAGTGGAATAAATGCATTTAAAAATAAAATAAAATGATATTTAATTATTTATTCCACTAATTACTAATAAATATACATTTCTTATTTATTTTGAGTCCCGGAAACACTTCCGGTACCCTCCAATCTCCATCAGGCATTTCTCCCTTATTCCTATACTCCTTCGGAACTCTCTGATCTCCATCGGATAAATACCATAACGTATCCGATTCTATTTATTATTCTCTTCAGTACTAAGATCACTCTTAAACATCATCTACCCTTAAGTGTGAAACCTTACGGTCTAGGACTACTCCAGATATGGCCGAGACACCTCTACGACCAATGACCAATATCGGGATCTGGACATCCATAATGTCCCCTGTGCATCCATCGATCTTTGTGTCGCTGAACCTTAAATGTCAAGTCCCCATGCCCCTTTCCTTAGTGATACTCTGTTTGTCCAAAACTTGATCGTCCGGTATCTTATACCCCGTTCAGTTTCGTTACCAACATAAAAATTTTACTCGTTCCCATGTTGTTACATCTCCGTGACCTAGTCACATGCTTGCAAGCTAATTGATGCAACTCCACCGAGTGGGCCCAGAAGCATTTATCTGTCACTAGGGTTGGCAAGCCCCGCTCTTGATGGTATGCCTCAACATATCCCTTTCATTACCCAAGAGTCACCTTTATAATCACCTTGTTATGGTGTGACGTTTGATCCAATCAAAGTAACATCTAGTATAGCAATTAAATACCATGACCTCGTTATGATGAAACAAAATGGGTGTGATTCCATCACATTATTAACCAATGAGATGACTTCGTTGTCAATGGTATAAATACCCATGATCAGGAAACCTTGATCATTTGTTTCCCAACAGACTAGTAACTAGAGGCTACTAGGGACCTGGTTTTGTTTACATACCACACGTGCATTAATATTTCTGCTTAATACAATTTTAGCATGGTATAAAACATTATGAACAAATGAGTTATGAATAATAAAATTACTTTATTAAATTGCCTCTAGGGCATAACCCCTTCACCTAAAGCGCCGCCAAAAATCTCTCGGCCAATGTGTTGGATCGTCGGCAAAATAGTCGACCTCTAGCATAAAATAAACCTGCATCCTATGAAGATCCTTGTTATTCCTACATTTCTTTGAACCTACACGTTGAAATTGAAAAGCTCTAGCACATGATTAATCCATGCTTCTCTCTGTGAAGGACCTATATTTTACTTTTATTTACTTAGGGAATAACGCTGATGGACCACATGGTCTTATTCCCCTACTTTCCGTTGAGTGAACTCTCGAGAAAAACCCAGTAAATCCCAAGGACAGAGCACGGAGAAATAGTAGACGTTTCCCGTGGCCCATCGAGAAGGGAGGACAAACAGAGAAGGCCTTCGCAACTTCCGGGCACGGTTATTGTACCGTCGCTGTCGAGGTCTTTCTGTCACCCTCGCATCCTGTAGGAATCCAATAAATCAGTTTGTAAGGTTGGTGCTATCTTCCTACATGCGTTATTCTCCCATTAGAGCTCTTGAATGGTGGAATACATATCGGTTAATTTGACTTTCCATTTTAGTTGGAAAATGGGGGAAAACCCCAGTTTATGCAAATATGCCTATGTACGAGGTTCTAAATTTCTTTTGTTATTTCAAAATATAGAATGGAATATAGCTCTTTGAAAGAAGTCTGGACAGGTGATTAGTGAACTGTGCCTTTACCCACCTAATGTCTATGCTAGACGCAATCGCCGCAACACTTTTAGTTTCACCATTGGTGCCGAACTTAATTTCTGATCGATTGTATGTAATGCCTTTCAATTCGAGTGAATACAATTGTTTTCTTTCAAATCCTGTGTTTTTATTTTATCTATTTTTTTGTATTAAATGTAGGTTATTATACTCAACCAAGTGGTACTCGGATGGGGCGCTTACCCTTTGGTGGTGGGGGGTTGTCTCCTAGAGGCGACGACTTTCTTCCCGGCTTTCTTCTTGGCTTTCTTCAGGGGAGGTTCTTGGGCACCACTGCATACCCTCTTCCGAGTAGTGGGAGCAACGACAGATAGAGGATTAACCTCCAGGGGCTCATCATCATCGTCCGCCTCAAGATCCTCTGCAGAGTAGAAGAAGAAAGGAATTCAGAAACACAGAAGGGAATCAGAGTGCGCTACTCGCGAGCAGAGAGGTGAACTTGGTCACCTTCGTCATCTTCGGACCAGTCCCGAATAGACGCATCAGCTCGGGACTTACCAGGCTGATTGGTGTGAGGGATGCAGAGAGTGTCTTGAGTGTCGTAGGCGGTTGCATCGTCCTCTTCTCGGTCCTTGGACCAGTTGGCCCCGAAGATCTCGGTATCTTCCTCTCCCTGGCGATCGATGTGCTGTTGAGGCAAACATGAAACACTGTGAGTTGTTTTCTCGGCTAAGGATATCTACTCGGAATAGCGTGCAAACACAAAGCATATTCAGCTAAGGATTTCTACTTCGAATAGCATGCAAACATAAAGCATATTAAGCTAAGGCGTTCTACTCGGAACAACATGCAAACATAAAGCATATAAAGCCAAGGAGTTCTACTCGAGATAGCATGCAAACACAAAGCATATTCGGCTAAGCAATCCTACCCGGCACGGCATGCAAACACAAAGCATATAGAGGCAAAAAGATATTGGTGATGTCCTATTCGGTGCAGCATGCAAAGATTAAGCATACAAAGCTGAGAAGCCACCTACTCGGTATCAAAGTACAAAGACAAAGCACAGAATACTAAACTTTCCAATGGGCTTGAGGCGGCTATATGGCGTGAAGCCGTACAACCAGGTGTCGGAGAGCGAGGTCTACATGATGGATCTGGCCCAGATGGCCACCTCGGCTTTGCTGAGCTCAAATGTTGTTGTCCTTGTGCAGTCTCGGCTTCCTCCCATGTGGCACATCTTGTGTGATCGACGCTGGAGCGGGAGTACTCGGCGTGATATCCAACACGCGATGGGATCGTCCGGACGAAATCCCTCTGAGATCAACTCGGTCAGGCGTCGCTCAACCTGGAGGACATCCTCGATGGTGTTCTTGGGGTGGTAACCACAGTTCTGCTGAGTGGGCCGTGCGTTCTTGAACTTCGGGATCCCTATTCGGTCCTCGATGGGCTTCCCCTCTTCTGCCGCGACATTCTTCACATACAGGAAACCGCGCTGCCACTTGCGCACGGTTTCCAATCCCTTAACCCTCGGATGATGGCCAGTCGTGCGATGCACCATCATGGCGCATCCCGTCTAGGTCATCGCGCGAGCGCTCTTGGTGTTCCCAGGATTGGGAACACTTTGTTTTCGGAAGTAAAAGTACCTAGCCCAGGTATGGATGGTTGGGTAGACGCCTAACAAGGCCTCACACACGACGGCATGGATGGATAGCATGACAAGGGCATTGGGTGGAAGATGATGCGGCTGGAGGCCAAAATGTTTGAGAAATCCGGAAAGGAAATCGGAGATGGGAAGGCCGAAGCCGCGCTTGAAATGGGAGAGGAAGACGACGTACTCGTCCTCCTCAGGTTGTGGGATGATTTCAGTACCTGGAGGCCTGCAAACGACACCGGGAGGGACACGGCGCGTGTTGACGAGCCACTGGCAGTCTTCCGCCGTGACTTTAGATCCTTCCCAGCCGGCGCGGGCGGCAGCATCGTCATCTCCGCGAGGGGCCATGGAGGCGGAAGCGCTCGTGGAAGATTGGAGGCGGAATTGAGCGGAGACGTGTCTCTCTGTCTCTCTCGCGGTGCGTGGAGCAGCGGTGCAGCAAGTGCTTGCGGTGGCGGTGTGCTCGACGGCGGCGGAGAGGCGAGGGGGCGCGGGATTGGAAAGAACAGGAAAGAGAAGAAGGGAGCGTCGCGGGGGTATTTATCTCGCCCCCACGAGTTGCCGTTACCAGTGGATTGATCGTGGCTTTGATCGTGCGCACTGATCGTGCGGCGTGGGTTAAGCGACCGTTGGAAATGCACACAGCGCATATCGCGCGCGTAACGGGCGCAGTTAATCCCACGTCGAGATCGTGGGAACTCGAGTACGGCGGACGTGACCTAACGGGCTAGTGGGCCCAGGTTGCAGTTACTGGCGCGTGGCCTGCCGTATCCCAGGCACCGAGGCGTCGGGGGCACAGCGGGGTGACACGTGCCCCGTAGCGACACAGAGAGGTGGATTTGGTCTGATTCAGCGGGAGCGAGTTCGAAATTTCACTAAGTTATTCTATTCGGCAGCTCAGGAGAGAAATTGATCTACTCAGCTACCAGGAAGGTTGTCTCGTGAGCGCAATTGAAGAGATTCAAGAAGGAGTTACTGGTTCAAGTTGGAGGGCAACTCGGCGTTACTCATTCAATAAGACAGCTTGGTTTAAAGCTGGCAGGGCCCAGTGAACCAGTTCGCATGACTCTACCAGCTTCGGGGACTAATGTCGGGGGGTTACCGCCGAGTAGGGGTAAGGCAAGTGCTAAGGGCAAGGTCAAGGTGCTGTTTGACCGGGTAGACGGCTACCCGGGTGCTTGCTACCCGGTAGGTTTCTATCCGGCCGTACTCACCGAAGGCCAGGAGAAGATATCCAGCAAGTTATGTTGGTCCGAGTAGGGAAGTTGGTCCGAGTAGAGGGATTGTGATCCTACTCAGGCCAGAAGTCAATGGAGCCGTTCTGACAAGGGATCCCACGTATCCTGCGTCCGTACCGGCGTGTGGTTCAACTTACGGAGCGCGTGATTATCCGCGCTACGGCGTGGCTACAGTGCGGTAGGCACCTGTCAAGTCCTGTCACGGACAGAGGGCACAGGACAGGTCTAGGGGCCTACCCTATCTCACTGACAAGGTGGACAGGTCCCATCTCCGAACGGCGCGACGACTTCCCGCACCCGCGTCAGCGAGAAGCCAGAAGCGTGCGCTGTTCTGCAGTGCGCCTGTCCCATCAGTCGTACCTTATAGTCTTTTTCTATTCGGTTGGGCACCATTATATAAGGTGCCCTGCCTCCTCCTGCGCGAGGGACGATCCACGACGTTGATTCACTTCACATCTTTACCAGAGACAACACTAGAGCTAGAGAGAGCAGCTGAGTGGCTACTCGGCCAAGAGACATACATTGTACTATGGCTACTCGGTAAACACACATATAGAGAGAAAGGCAGGAGTAGGGGTGTTACCTCCACACGAGGGCCCTGAACCTGGGTAAGATCCTGTTGTTTGCAGTGCTAGAGACATCCTACACGCGGCTACTCACCGTGTGATCCCTCCCCGATCACCTCCAGCGTCCATCGGCCCCAACCTTTAGCCATCCTATGGCATCCGCCGTGATACCACCACGACACACATCGTTCCCCCTCCTTGTCAACTAGCCTCACCGGATATCCTGGAGCACTCTCGTGAACCCCATTCGCTCCCTCTCAATTTCCTTCTTCCTCCTCCCACTGTCGAACACCTATGGGGGTTGAGCGTTTGTGCAAGTCCCTAAGCCCCTCGGGTCCCCTCTGGCTTCCGTATCTAGCCAGAGGAACCACCCCATCGAGATCCCTCCCTCGAGCTTGCTATCACTCGCATTTTGTTCTCTGTGCTCGTTTGACCACCGCGGGCATGGCTGAAGCTCCGACGCGAGCATGCTCCGTCGGCAGGACGACCTGGGAAGATCCTGCCCCAACTCTCCTGCTCTAGAGGTTCCCCTTGATTCCAGTCTTGCTAATCCCCTTACAATTTGGCTTTCCAACCCTCGCAGGTACGAGCTCGTCAGTGACCTAGGGTTTCCGCCGCGATGCCTAGCCGTGGATCCCGCTCTGGCCACAACCTGCTTGAGCTTGTTCGGGGAATCGCTCG
>JAPCYS010002873.1:0-45423 GCA_028641055.1 Alopecurus myosuroides
GAAATTGTCCCCGGACCCTAAAACAGTGTGCTACCGCTCACGAAAACCGCGAGTTAGGACCAAATCAATGAGTTTTCATAAATGCCAGAAATGCCCTTAAATTGTCCACGGACCCCCAAACAATGTACTATAGCTCACAGAAACTACGAGAAAGGACTAAATCGACAGGTTTTAATGAATGTCAGAAATTCCCATGAAATTGTCCCCAGACCCCCAAACAGTGGGCTATAGCGCACGAAAACTTCAAGATGAGAAAAAATTCACGTATTTTAATGAATGCGAGAAATTCCCTTGATATTATTCCCGGACCCCTCCCCCCCCCAAACAGTGTACTGTAGCTCACAAAAACTATGAGATAGGACCAAATCGACGAGTTTTAATGAATGCCAGCAATGCCCATGAAATTGTCCCCAGACACCCAAACAATGTGCTTCATCTCACGAAAACTGCAAGAAAGGACCAAATTGACGAGTTTTGTTGAATGCCAGAAATGCCCATGAAATTGTCCCCGGACCCCAAAACAGTGTGCTACAGCTCACGAAAACCGCGAGTTAGGACCAAATCAACGAATTTTCATAAATGCCAGAAATGCCCCTAAATTTTCCCTGGACCCCCACACAATGTACTATGGCTCACGAAAACTACGAGAAAGGACCAAATCGTCGTGTTTTAATGAATGTCAGAAATGCCCATGAAATTGTCCCCAGACCCCCAAACTGTGGGCTATAGCGCACGCAAACAGCAAGATGAGAAAAATTACCGTACTTTCATGAATGGGAGAAATGCCCTTGCAATTGTTCCCGGACCACCCCAAACATTGTACTATAGTTCACAAAAACTATGAGATATGACCAAATCGACGAGGTCGTATTAATCCTAGAAATGCCCAGCAAATTGTCCCCGGACCGCCCAATAGTTTGCTATAGATCACAAAACCCCGAGAAAGGTCCTAATCTACGAGTTTTAAGGAATGCCAGAAATGCCGATGAGATTGGTCACAAACCCTCAAACAGTGTACTATAGCTTGTGAAAACTGCGAGAAAGGACCAAATCGGCGAGTTTTAATGAAAGTCTGAAATGCCCATGAAATTTTCCCCAGACCACCAAACAGTGTGCTATAGCGCACGAAAACTGCGAGAAAAGAATAAATTAACGAGTTTTAATGAATGCGAGCAATGCCCTTGAAACTGTCCCTTGAAGCAAACAATGTATTATAGCTCACAAGCACTGTGAGATGGGACAAAATCGACGAGTTTTGATGAATGCTAAAA
Source organism: Alopecurus myosuroides (assembly GCA_028641055.1). NCBI lineage: Eukaryota > Viridiplantae > Streptophyta > Magnoliopsida > Poales > Poaceae > Alopecurus > Alopecurus myosuroides. The sequence goes on from JAPCYS010002873.1 coordinate 1,272, forward strand.
ATGCCCAGCAAATTCTCCCCAGACCGCCAAACAGTGTGCTATAGCTCAGAAAACCGCGAGAAAGGTTCAAATCGACGAGTTTTAATGAATGACACCAATTCCCATGAAATTGTCCCTAGATAACCAAACAATGTGCTACAGCTCACGAAAACTGCGACAAAGGACCAAATCGACGAGTTTTATTGAATGCCATATATGAAGGGAATATGACCGAGAGGCAATAATAAAGTGTTTATTATGTAATTCCTTGTTTATGATAGATGTTTATTTCTCATGCTAGAATTGTATTAACCGGAAACGTTGATACTTGTGTGATTAATAAACAAACAGACGTTCCTAGTGAAGCCTCTCTTTTAACTAGCTCGTTGATTAAACAGATGATCAAGGTTTCCTGATCATGGACATTGGATGTTGTTAATAACGGGGTCATGTTATTAGGAGAATGACATGATGAACTTAAACCCTAACTAAGTATAATAATACGATCAAGTCATTTAGTTTTGTTGTTATGTCTTACATTCGGAGTAACAATGTTCCTTGGACCATGAGATCATGTTAATCACTAATACCGAAAGAATACTTTGATGACATCAAACTTCACACCGTAAAAGGGTGACTATAAAGGTGGCATTGGATATTCGGAAAGTGTTAGTTGAAGCTCATGGATCGAGAATGGGATTTGTCCATCCAATATGACGGATAGATATACTCAGGGCCCTCTCAGTGATATCACATCGACACCGCTTGCAAGCAAGTGATATGATCACAAGGATGTTATATCACGGTAACGAGAAAAGAGTACTTGTCGGATAACAAGATCGAACAAGGTATAGTGGATACCGATGATCGGATCTCGGATGAGTAATATATCGCGAGACAAAGGGAAATCGTTACGACGTTGAAAGGTTCACACGATCACAAGAGTCATCGTTGAATATATAAGAGTCATCACGGATCTCCAGATCCCGCTGTTGATTATTGATCGGAGAGGAGTCTCGATCATGTCTATAATATCCGCAAAACGTAGGGAGACACACTTAAGGTTCGATGAAGCGTTAGAGAGGATACGGAATACCGAAGAATATTTTGGGCAGCTGCGGAATTGTTTCGGGGAAAATTGAAATAGTTCAAGGGGTTTTTCGTCGAATGGTTGTTAATAGAATTAACAAATGGTTCGAGGTGCTGCATGCAAATTGTTTGTTAATGGCATTAACAAATATAAATAAATAAATAAATTTTTTTATTTATTTATTAAAGAAAAACCTTTGGATTTTCTAAGTGGTAAATTAAGGAATTGTGAGTGGGTGTGAGTGGATCTTCCACTCACATGAAGAGAGGAAGGGGTGGGGACACCCATGGCTGGCCACACACCCCCCTTTGGGCTGCCTCCCCCTCCCCTATAAAAGGAGGGTGAGGGCTCCCTCTTCTTCACACATTTGCCCACTTCTTTTCCCTTCCACCCTCTGCTCCATTCCATGGTCTCCGACTCGGCAAAGCCCTAACCGTGGGATTCTTCACCACCACCACGCCGTCATGATGCTGGAATTCCGGAGGGATCCTCTACTTCCGCAACCCGCTGGAACGACGGAACGGAAGTCTTCATCGAGCTGAACGTGTGACCGACTACGGAGGCACCGCCGGATTGCGGTGCTCTTCTTCTCGCTCGGGATCGGCGTGAGAACGACTATGCCAACAACGAGATCTTTTCTCGTACCACTTTGAGTCTTCGAGGGTATGTTATCTCGAGACTCTCTTTCTCCTCGTTGCCTTTCATCTCATAGATTAGATCTTCGCCATTCGGGTTTATCGCGCGTAGGAAATTTTTGGTTTTCTATGCAACGTTCCCTTTCAGTGGTATCAGATCCGGATCTATGCGTAGATGAATTGTACGGGTAGAACACATAGGAGTATGTGGGCGTTGATGATCATGTTTTTGCCTCTTTGAGTATTTTATGATCTTAGTGGCATAGTGGGATGAAGCGGCCCGGACTAACTTTACATGTCCGCATACGTGAGACTTGTTCCACAACTGACATGCAACTTGTATTGCATAAGTGGCTTGCAGGTGTCGGTTTCTCCTACTGTAGTTAAGATCTAATCTACGAAGGGTTGTTAAAAATATATTTTATCAACGTTTTGGTTTTTGTACGTAGGTATGAACGGTTCTATCTTCGTAAGCCCAAGCCACGTAAAACATGCAAAAAATAAATTAGAGGCATCTAACTTGTTTTTGCAGGGCATGTAATGTGATATGGTCAATATTACAAATGTTATGTATGAGATGATATCTTTTGTAAATTATTGACATACCGGCTGGAGCCATATGGTTGTCTTATTTTAATGGACTGAGTGCTGTATATCATATCCATGTGATATGTTGTAATGGACAATCAAGATGGTGGTGCCACGAACCTTGGTGACATGCCGTTGGAATGATGGAGATCATGCCATGATGCACAAGATGAAGATCAAGTGCAAGAAGGACCATATCATATCACATTATCCATCACTAGTAGAAAACAGGGCATTGAGCCAAGCCCAATGGAACCGGATGTGATACCAACCGGTTCAGAAGGGTCTGTCCCTGGGCCCCACCCATGCAGCGAAATGCACGCAAGGCCTTTAGGACCGGTTTGTAACACAAACCGGTCCTAAAGGCCTTGCGGGCCATTTGCTGCAGGGAGGGGGGCCCAGGGGCAGAACCTTTAGAACCGGGTTGTATCACAAACCGGTTCTACAGGTTTTCTCATTTTTTGCAGCCACTGCGGGTCCCGCTGTCATAACCTTTAGAACCGGTATGTAACACAAACCGATCCTAAAGCCCTCCCCTAAACCCTACATACCACCCCGAGCTCAGCTCATTTTTTCCAGCTCGAGCTCAACTCCATTTTTGCTCTCTTCTTCCTCTTGTGAGGTCTAATCCATCCCCATTTTCTCCACCATTTGTCAAGATTGTTGGTACCCATCGGTTCTACGGTTAGCATCAACATTCCCTCTTCCGGCATTGCAGGTTTTGCTCGTTTTCTTGCTCATTTCATTTTTGTTGTGCTAGCTAGGTGTTTGATGAAATGCCTAGCTAAGCTAGAATTTGTTATTCATTTTGTTATGTATACAAATTGATGCAATTTGAGCTCAAAATTAATTATGATTTGTGCTTTTTTTAGTGTCGCGCGCCTTGTCCCCTTACTCACTACCGTCGATCGCCCCATCACCGACACAACCTTGGTGAGCCTATTGTTTTTATTTACCAAAACAAATTTTGATTTGTATGATTTACGTATTTACTTGTATATAATTTTCTAGAGCCATGGTTTTGATATCCGTCCCCGTTGGCCCTCGTCCAGTCTATGATTCGGATGTGGTATATTATCTTTTTTCACTACATATTTTCATTTCCTGATTATACGACAATTACTTACGCCGACCAACTTGACATAGATATTTTTATATAGGAGGTAGTGGAACCGGAAATGCCAGTCGACCCTATTGTTGAGAAGTTATACTTAGTTGAACAGGAAAATATTGGCTTGAAAGAAAGATTGAAAAAAACTGAAGAAAGGTTGGAAAAAACTGAAAGAGAGAAGATGACCTTGGAAAGGTTCTTGCCGGTGTCGTCGATAGTCACAAGAGCGAGATGGACGCAATGCGCCTGAAGATTAGAAAGATTAGGAAATATGCAATTAGTAAAGAGGCTTGGTATCATTATGTCGTCGGGTCAATTGTTACCTTTGTTGCGATTTTGATCGCATTTGTTGTTGTTTTTAAATGCATTAATTAGAGAGAGTTTTTATGGATGGTTTCAGTGTGTATTTTTCTGAGAACTATATATGTATCTATGGTCACTATACGCTAGTTTGGTATTAACGTGTGATGAACTTTTTGTATTAATTAACTAATTTAGTCATGATGATTTAGCATAATGGTTGTTGATAAATTTATATAATGCAGATGAACCGGCAATGGATGTACAGTGATCGACGTCGTCCCGAATTCCTTAATGGCATGCATAGTTTTCTCAATGTGGCTGAGAAAAACAGGCAGAATGGATTTATTTTTTGTCCATGTAAAAAATGCCAGAATAAGAGGAATTTCCCTAGCTCAAGAACCATACACACCCACCTGTTGCAAGAAGGCTTCATGCCCAGTTATTTTTGTTGGACCAAGCACGGAGAAAGAGGGGTTATAATGGAAGACAATGAAGAAGAAGAGGATAATGATGAGTATCCTATGTTCGATGAACACGGTGATACTGAAATGGGGGAAGATGAGCCTGAACTTGAGGACATTGTTGATGAGTCTGATGATGATCTTCGTCAGGTCATTCGTGAAGAACAGATAAACTGCGCAAGTGAAAACGAGAGGTTGAAGTTGGAGCGCATGTTTGAAGACCACAAAAAATTGTTGTACCCAACTTGCGAAGATGGCCAGAAAAAATTGGGCACCACCCTTGAATTGCTGCAATGGAAGGCAGAGAATGGATTATCTGACAAGGGATTTGAAAACCTGCTGAAAATAATGAAGAAGATGCTTCCAAGAAATAACGTGCTGCCCTGCAGTACATACGAAGCAAAGAAGGTTGTCTGCCCTCTAGGATTGGAAGTGCATAAGATACATGCATGCATCAATGACTGCATCCTCTACCGCGGCCAGCACGAGAATTTAAATGCCTGCCCGGTATGCGGTGCATTTCGGTATAAGATCAGGCGAGATGACCCTGGTGATGTTGAGGGCGACGATCGCCCCAGGAAGAAGGTTCCTGCCAAGGTGATGTGGCATGCTCCTATAATACCACGGTTGAAACGTTTGTTCCGAAACAAAGAGCATGCCAAGTTGTTGCGATGGCACAAAGAAGACCGTAAGGAAGACGATATGCTGAGACACCCCGCTGATGGGTCGCAGTGGAGAAACATCGACGATAAGTACGAGGACTTTGCACGTGACGCAAGAAACTTAAGGTTTGGTCTGAGTACAGATGGCCTGAATCCATTTGGGGAGCAGAGTAGCAGTCATAGCACCTGGCCCGTGACTCTATGTATCTATAACCTTCCTCCTTGGTTATGCATGAAGCGTAAGTTCATTATGATGCCAGTGCTTATCCCAGGCCCGTCGCAACCCGGCAACAACATTGATGTGTACCTGAGGCCACTGGTTGATGAACTTTTAGAGTTGTGGGCTGACAAAGGTGTACGTGTGTGGGACGAGTACAAACAAGAGGAATTTGACCTACGAGGGTTGCTGTTTGTTACCATCAATGATTGGCCCGCTCTTAGTAACATCTCAGGACAGTCAAACAAGGGATACAGCGCATGCACACACTGTTTAGGCGAGACAGAAAGTATACATATAGGCAAGAATGTGTACCCGGGGCATCGTCGATTTCTTCGAGACAGGCATCCCGTAAGAAAGAAAGGAAAGCATTTCAAAGGCGAGGCAGATACACGGAGGAAGCCAACCCTCCCTAAAGGTACTGATATATATGACATGGTCAAAGATATAAAAGTAATCTTTGGAAAGGGTCCTGGCGCACAATCTGTTCCAAATGACGCCGACAACCACGTAGCCATGTGGAAGAAGAAATCTATATTCTGGGAACTACCCTATTGGAAATTCCTAGAGGTTCGCTCTGCGATCGACGTGATGCACGTGACGAAAAATATTTGCGTGAACCTGCTAAACTTATTGGGCGTGTATGGGAAGAAGTCGAGAGATACACCAAAAGCACGGCTGCACCACCAACGTATGCACGAACGAGACGACCTGATGAATCCAGAGAATTTCAAAGGTCCTGCCAGCTACGCTCTTACCAAGGAAGAGAAGGAGATCTTTTTCCAAGTCCTGAGTAGTATCAAGGTCCCGTCTGGCTACTCGTCGAACATAAAAGGATTACTAAACCTGGAAGAGAAAAAGTTCCAAAACCTTAAGTCTCATGACTGCCACGTGATCATGACCCAGTTACTTCCGATTGCATTGGGGGGCTTCTGCCAGAAAACGTGCGAGTACCCATTGTGAAGCTATGTGCATTCCTCAATGCAATTTCTCAGAAGGCAATCGATCCAGCAACTCTACCAAGTTTACAGAAGGACGTGGTCCAATGTCTTGTCAGCTTCGAGTTGGTGTTCCCACCAACCTTTTTCAATATTATGACGCACCTCATAGTTCACCTAGTCCAAGAGATTTCCGTTCTCGGTCCTGTATTCTTACACAATATGTTCCCCTTTGAGAGGTTCATGGGAGTCTTGAAGAATTATGTTAGAAACCGTGCTAGACCAGAAGGAAGCATGGTCAAGGGCTATGGAACAGAGGAGGTCATTGAGTTTTGTGTTGACTTTATTCCTGACCTGAACCCGATCGGGGTTCCTCAGTCGCGCCATGAGGGAGACTGCGTTGAAAAGGCACACTAGGAAAGAAATCAACAACATGTATGGACGAGCAATCTTTCAGTCAAGCACACTACACAGTTCTAGTTAATTCCAGGTTGGCGGCTCCATATATCCAGGAACACACGGATATTTTACGCTCGGAATATCCGGAGTAACCTGAAGATTTCATTGCTAAAGAACACGCGAAGACTTTCGGAGGTTGGTTGCAAAGACGTCTGATTAATGACAACATTGTTGAAGATGAGCTATACTTGTTGGCCAAGCAACCATCTTCGACTGTATTGACCTTTAAAGGGTACGAGATAAATGGTAACATATTTTACACGGCAGAACAAGATGAAAAGAGCACCAACCAAAACAGTGGCGTCCGGTTTGATGCAAAAGACGACAACGGGCAAAGGGTCACATACTATGGTTACATAGAGCAGATATGGGAACTTGACTACAGACCTTCCTTTAAGGTCCCTTTGTTCTGGTGCAAATGGTTCAACCTGTCAGGCGTGAAGGTAGACCCGAAGTACGGAATGACAACAGTGGATCAGAAGAATCTTGGGTACGGCAATGATCAATTCGTCCTAGCCAATGATGTGGCTCAGGTTTTCTATGTGAAGGACATGTCTAGCAGACCGAGAAAAAGAAAAGATAAAGAAACGAATACATCAGACGATGAGCCAAGGCGCCACATAGTTCTTTCAGGGAAAAGAAACATCGTGGGAGTCGAGGACAAGACAGACATGTCAGAAGATTACATTAAATTTGATGAAATTCCTCCCTTCAAAGTCAAAGATGATCCTAGCATTCAGTTAAATGATGAAGATGTTCCATGGTTACGGCGCAATCAGAAGAAAGGCAAGAAGAAAAATAGAAACGGATCGTCCCTTTAGTACCGGTTGGGGACACCAACCGGGACTAAATGGGTTAGGGTTTCGTTTGGACCAATCAGATAGAATCACACGGATCGTGTGTTTGTTTCAACCGCTTGTGAGTCGTTGGATCCGGGGTGTGTTTCTTTCCAGCTGTTGTGAGCCGTTCGATCAGGGCTACGGTGTGTTTCTTTCGAGCTGTTGTGAGCCGTTGGATGAGATGTTTTTTAACCGTTGGATCAAAACCCTAGCTCAACACTTTGTGAGCCAGAGGACCCTATATATAGCCCAGCTTCATACACCGTTCAGTTCATCTCCCAAATACAAAACATCCGGATTCGCCAGCATACGCCCCGCGGTGCATTTGGTATGCATATATGCACTCAGTAGCCACTGCGGGGTTGTATACTGGCGATACCGTTTGTTTTGTTCTACACCCTCCTTTAAGGTTTGATACATCATATACTCAGTTCATCGAGCAAATACAAAACATCCGGATTCGCCATCATACGTCCGGCCGTGCATTTGGTATGCATATATGCACCCAGTAGCCACGGTCGGGCTGTATGATGGCGATACCGTCTGTTTTGTTCCACACCCCCCTTAAGGTTTGATACATCATATACTCAGTTCATCGAGCAAATACAAACATCCGGATTCGCCGTCATACGTCCAGCCGTGCATTTGGTATGCATATATATATGCACCCAGTAGCTAGCCACGGTTGGGCTGTATGACGGCGATACCGTTTGTTTTGTTCTACACCACCCTTTTAAGGTTTGATACATCATATATTCAGTTCATCGAGCAAATACAAAACATCCGGATGCGCTCTCACTTCTCGTTGCCTTACTCATTACCCACCCTAACTTACCACAGGCGCATAGACTACAATATGCGCCTGGGGTAACATTACCGCAGGCGCATAGACAGAATATGCGCCTGGGCTAAGAGCTATACCACAGGCGCATGGTGTGCAATGTGCGCCTGGGGTAATTGATCAGATTACATTAAATTTGATGAAATTCCTCCTTCAAAGTCAAAGATGATCCTAGCATTCAGTTAAATGATGAAGATGTTCCATGGTTACGGCGCAATCAGAAGAAAGACAAGAAGACAAATAGAAACGGATCGTCCCTTTAGTACCGGTTGGGGACACCAACCGGGACTAAATGGGTTAGGGTTTCGTTTGGACCAATCAGATAGAATCACACGGATCGTGTGTTTGTTTCAACCGCTTGTGAGTCGTTGGATCCGGGGTGTGTTCCTTTCCAGCTGTTGTGAGCCGTTCGATCAGGGCAACGGTGTGTTTCTTTCGAGCTGTTGTGAGCCGTTGGGATGTTTCTTAACCGTTGGATCAAAACCCTAGCTCAACACTTTGTGAGCCAGAGGACCCTATATATGCACCCAGTAGCCACTGTCGCTCCTCGAGCGCTTCTTCTCCATCCCTCTGCACCGTCGCGCTTCCACCATGCCTCCGAGGAGGAACAGCACCACCGGTTTCCGCGGCGTCCGAGCACGGCAGAACGGAATGTTCAGCACAGATATCCGCTGGGGGGACGACCGCATCCCCCTCGGCACCTTTGCGACGGCGGCAGAGGCAGCCCGCGCCTGGGACGCGGCGGCCTGGCGCCTCAACCGCCCGCGGTCGCTGATGAACTTCAACGACTGCCACACAGTCTGGGAAGCGGAGGCCAGGGCGACGAAGCCACAGATCATCACTGCCGCCGACCACCTCCACCTCCGCCACCGCGCGTTTCAGGGCCTAGTCGACGCCAGGGAAGACCGCGTCGTCCGCGATTATTACCGGAACAACCCGGGGGAGGAGAGCGCCGACGAGGAGCTCTGGCAGACACGCGCGGGTCAGCGGGCGGAGCGCCGCCTCGAACGCCACCTCGCGTTAGATGCGGCTCGGGAGGTGAGGACGAGGGCGCTGCAAGAGCTTCGTCGGGCCGACCGCGCCGGCGAAGTCTGGGCCTCCGACGATCCGAGGTGGGGGCCTATCTCGGACATACCATCATGCACCTCCGATGATGACGAGGAGGTCACCGACGAGTTCGGCGACGATGATGACCCGGAGGAGGTCACCGACGAGTTCCCCGACGACGATGGCGAGGAGTAGTGTTCGTCTGTATTCTCTTTTTAATAAAAGAATTTGTATTCCGGCGACACTGCGGCAATCGCTAAATCAATCTGTATGGTATCTCGCTAAATCAATCTATATATATGTATCCACGATATATGCTCGATGTATCACTTGCGCTCTCACTTCTCGTTGCCTTACTCATTACCCACCCTAACTTACCACAGGCGCATAAACAGCAAAATGCGCCTAGGGTAACTTTACCGCAGGCGCACAGTCAGGAAATGCGCCTGGGATAAGAGATTTACCGCAGGCGCATTTTGTGTAAAGTGCGCCTGGGGTAAGTGATCACATATACAGAAACAGTAGTTTTTCTGTTTTGTTTTCTTGATGTGTTTTTGTTTGTCTGTTTTGAAATGTGTGTTTGACATAATATAGAAATAGTTTAGCTAGGAATTAATATAGAAATAATATCCATTACATAATAATATATACATTACATGATAATATATCCATTACATACTAATATATCCATTACATGCATATATCGAACACAAGATGCGGTACACAAACAACATCTATGGATCCGTCGAGTAGAAGCGGAACAACTCGTAGGAGACGTATGCATCTATGGCTGCATACTTGATGTTGGTCCAGTCCAGTGGGTTCTTCTCCCACAACCAGTGATTCTTCGAGGGGAAATCAGTCTTCATGGTTCCGTAGCCCTCGTGGATGAAGGCACTTGCCATGCGAGCCATACCGGTCTTTGTCCCGTTCAAATGGATAAGACCCTGAATATCAATGTAGTGATCTTCAGGTATCACAATACCCAAGCGCATCAACTTCGGACGGTCTTGCGTGTTGTCAACGCTGCAAAATTCATACCCCTTATTGACAAGAAAATCAACAAGTGCCGGAGAATGCTTTGAACTACTGCAACAACAAAAATTTGATACGTGTACGTGTTAGATATATGGCAACACATGTATTCTTCACATGCAACAAACAAATCGAAGATGCAAGATTGTACGTGTGCGTTACCTTGACCATTGGAAGACCAAAACGGCCTCCTTGAACGCAATCTGGATGACTGCAACATTCCGTTTATCCGCCGTATACTCTAAATCAAGCCCGAAAAACCGGTGTTCTTCGGGAGAGGAGAAATACAGATTGGTCAAATACCCAAGAGCACCGGGGATCTCCTCGCAGTTGTTGGTGTAGAACACGTCGAGACTTTGTGACGCCCCGAGACCGGGCACTATGCAGATTCCAGCATTCCCGCCAAATCCGCATAATAACCGATTCCAGGTTGTCATTTATGATAACATTACAATAGTTCACGAATAATCCACAATTACAACAGGATCAGATAGATACAAGATGACTCAGACGAGCCAGGGATTACAACTGATACAATACAAAGATCCAAATAACAGCGGAAGAAACAAACGTCCGGCTACGGACAAGATCCAAATTGGACTAAGAGTCCTGAAGATAACCGAAGGCGTCCAATCCCTGCCCAGGCCAAGCCGGAGGGATTCCCAAGCTAACGTCGTCAGACTTCAAACCTGTTGACTGCAATTTGGAATTTGCAGCCACGAAAGAGATTCGTGGGTCAGTACGGTTAAGTACTGGCAAGGGGGATAGAACCCATACTCACAAGTTACCGGCGTAGCCAGTCATCACAAGATACGAATACTTTAGGATCAACGGAAAGAAAGGGGGGTTATTGCAAATAAGCGACAACAGGCTGCACTAACCAACTACAGAGATTCTATCACTTCCAACTAACAGAAAAAGGGATAAGATCGAGGATTGTAACCAACTGAAAGTAAATCCAAACAAACCCATCCTGGACCTCGCCCCTTTAGCCAAAGAAGCAATCCGAGGATAACTCACACAGGTGTATTAAAGGTGAATCAAGTTATTGTGTGAATAGCCCTATTACTAGTCAAGTTGTTAATCATGGGGTGTAACATGGTTAATCATTAGTTTAAGTTGTCCTGAGTACTTGTTAGCCAGTACTTTCACCAAGTAATCCATAACCGCGGAAAACACGGCTTCTCGAGAAGATTATCCCTGCAGGTTGCACCATAGTAACCGACACTCATGAATATCCCGCCAGATGGAGTGGCCACTCCACCAAGCGGGGCACTCAACACAATCCAACCCTTCTTCGCATCAAGCCCAAAGAACCTTGGGCGCACGGCTAATCGAGCCCAGAAGAAAATGGACCTCATAGCACTCTAAGAACGTGTCCCCTATATGCCGACTACGAAAGTTCCACCCGGGATCCAAGGGCTCGCAAGATCATGCATGCAGCAAATGGAAAAACCGAACTAAATGAGGCGATTTGGACGAGATGCGAATCGGGTCAAACTGAGGGGGAGCCCATACTCCCCAAATGCGGGTAGTGCGCTCATCATGGATCAGTAGACAAGACCCTTTTCCTATTAGGTCGACACTAGCAGGCCTCAAAACCACAAAGGGCCTCCTGCCGGTGCCTTATCATCAAGTTTATTATTCATAGTAACATTAGCATGATTGATTGATTGATTAAACATCGAGCCCCCAGAACATAACGGAGTAATAACAGAAAGTAACGGGTAACAGACTCGAGCAAAACAACCCTAAGCATGCTAGATAAGAACAGGCACAAACAAAGGCTGTAGGTATGGAGGTGAGGCAATATCCAGGTTAAGGGATTCATGTGATGGGTTCGTAACAGAAACAACTACCACTAAGGCTAGCAGAAAAGAATCAACGGAAAGAATCGGTAACAAGTGATGAAAGGCAGCCAGGTGGCATGCAAGTGAGTATACTTGCCTGAGATCCCGCAAGGTAGCAGAACTTGTCGTTGCTCACATCATCTCAACGTCCTATCCGGGAAGAAGCAATGAACCTCGAACAAACACCGGATGCAACAATTACTACTACGGCCAAAAGATCCAGCATGATCAAGATATGGATGCATGACAATTTAATTGATGCATGGAAATAAACTAGTTGACAAGTAAACAAATTTAAATGGACCCATATGCAATTTGAGTTGCATAGGAAAAGCCCATGAATCATGGTTAAATTATTTGTTTTCCAACTAATCAACAGGTGCTAGTGGTTTAGTATGATGCATGCAAAAGGGAAACAGCAAAATAACAACATTAGAATCAATTTAAGATAGGTGTAGCAATTTAGAATTTTATTATAATTTTAGGGAATTTTGGGTGCCTTAAAGGGAACACACAAGTATTTGTTGTTTTCAACATTAAAATGTTCAAAACAAATAACAAAGTCGATATTTGAAAAGGTTATCAAATTTTTAGTTGGATTACAGGTTTCACAATTTGAAATTGGACTTTGGATTATTTAATTATGAATTAAACAATATTAAACAAGTTTCAATTGAATTAAACAAGATTCAAATTGTTTAGGCAATTTTAATTATTCAAAACATAAAACAAAATTTATATTTGAATAGAACATTCAAAAAGGTGTGAAAAACATATTTTATTTGCATTAATTGGAAATGGTATGAATTAGTTATGAATTATTATAAATGGCATTTGAATTATTTGAATTCAAATTTAAATTGCATTTTGAAAACTCAAAACAGAAAACAAATGGCATATTTGAAAAGTTTAGGAAATTTGGAGTGGGATACATATAAAGTTTGTGTGATTTGGATTTGTAGAGTAGAAATTACATCCATTTGAATTCTAGGGTTTTTTAATCATTTTTGGAAAAAAAGAATTAGGGGATTAAACCAATTGCACCGCGGCTGGGCTACACACACTGGCTGACCCGTGGGCCACGCCAGGGTGGCGCCAACGTGGCGCGGGTGCGCGATGAGGTGGCCCAGTAGGCCACCGACTGGTGGGCCTCCTGCCCCTTCACGCGGAAGAAAAAAATGGAAAAAGGGGCTGCGCCCCTGGGATTCGATCCCAGGATCTCGCCCACGCGCGGATGGAACAGAACCATTACGCTGTCGCTGCGGTGTTGAGTGGGTACAGAAACGTTGGAAGATAACGTTGCTACGGGGCGTTAACTGAATTTTGCCTCGACAGCCCTTCTCTGAACCGCGACGGGAGAAACAGGAGCGTTCACCGGCGAGTACTTTGCGGCCACGGCGAACCTACAGCGGCGACGTGCGTTGGTGCGGCTCGATGGAAATCACAGAGAGCGAGAGGGTAGGGAGAGGAGAGAGCGAGGAGGGGGGGGTGCGGGCTCACCTCGCGGTGGTTGGCGTGGGCGTTTCCTCCCATGGCAGGTGCAGGTGTCGGTGAGCCCTTGCCGGCGACGGCGAGGCCAACTCCGGGCCTCCCGGCAAGCGGCGAGTGGACGGGGAGGCGCCGGGGACCGCCCCGGTTCCATTCCCCTACTCGGCGGCTCCTCGAGGTGAACAGAGCTGGGAAGGGCGGTGGTGTTCTACGGTGGTTCGGTGGTGGTCGATGGGTTCAGTTGAGGTTCAGAGACTGAAGATTTCGGAGAGGGAGGAGACCTTGGCGGCGCAGCGGATGGGACTGGGAGTAGCTAGGCTAGGGCAGAGGGTAGGGGTGCTTTTATGGAGGGGAGAGCCAGGTACGGCAGGGCATCCGGAGGGGGAGAGGAGGATCGACCGGTTCTGCCATGGTTCGTACAGAGGATGTCGTCATCGCGAGGAAGAAGACAAAACGGAGGGGGGTACTGGGCCAGAGCAAGTTGGGCTTGAGGGAAAGAAGTTGGGCTGGAAAGAAGGGAAAGGAAAGGCCTGCCTCCTGCTAGTTAGTTGTTTTATTTTTCTGTTTCTATTTTTTTTTTGTAGTTTTGCTTTTGGATAAAAAAACAGGGGTTTTTTGGTTAGATAAAAATTTGGAAAAATTTGGATAAGCTTTTTAGGTGAAATGCAACCACTTGGATGTTTTGGTTTTTCAAAATTTCAAAGGTTTGATTGCTGTTTTGAAATTGAACCAAAATAATGGAATTTTGCCATATTAATTAATATTTAGAAAATGGGGTGTTTTCCATAGGGTGTCCCTTAGGGTTTTAGAATGTTTAAAGGAATACCAATTTGTGTTGAACTTCATGGATTCAAAGGATTGATGATTTGAGAATTGTTTTGAGTTTTTGAATTGATTTGAAAATAAAAGATTAAGGTGATTGATTGAAATAAGCAACAAATTATTAGTTGAAACATCAAGGAATTGATTGGAAGCAAAAGATGTTTTTGATTGCAATTCTTTATTTGAAAGATTGTAACAGACAAGTGATTAAAACAGAATTAACCAGTGGAAGAAACAATTTAGGGGTTTTAATTGCAAGTTTGAAATTGGAAGTTTTTGAGCAAGCTTAAAAGTTTAAATTGTTTTGAAAATTTCAGTTGTGATGCAAGCATGGTGCAATGCAAATGTGATGCACATGATGCAAGCAAACAAACAGGTAACACCCCAGGTGTTACAGACGACACCACTAACAAGGGATTGCGCCCTCGCAATCCACCTGCTAACCCGGGAGGGGAAAGAAGTTCGACTATCGATTCTTCGTGCTTCCAGTTGATCTGCTCGACACCACTAACAAGGGATTCTTGCTCGGAGTGACGACGATGTTCTTCCACCAGGAATCTTCCGATGATCGAACCTATTAGGTTAAGGGCTCAGAAAACGTCCACCCACGTAGGATCCTAACACTTTGAAAGATAGACAAGGGGGAGACTCCAAAACAAATAAGATGGGATGAGAATTAGAATAGGGATAAGGAGAAAAACAAGAATCCTACTGAGAGTTTTCCCAAAATAGTTTAGCAGAAATAGTTTTTAACACTCTAGAAACAACGACCGTTAGCGAGGTTTTCCTACAGGCTTTGCGGACCCGTTGCTTCGATAACCATTCGTATCGAAACAATATCGGGAATCGGAACCAAGGCTCTGATACCATTTGTGACGCCCCGAGACCGGGCACTATGCAGATTCCAGCATTCCCGCCAAATCCGCATAAGAACCGATTCCAGGTTGTCATTTATGATAACATTACAATAGTTCACGAATAATCCACAATTACAACAGGATCAGATAGATACAAGATGACTCAGACGAGCCAGGGATTACAACTGATACAATACAAAGATCCAAATAACAGCGGAAGAAACAAACGTCCGGCTACGGACAAGATCCAAATTGGACTAAGAGTCCTGAAGATAACCGAAGGCGTCCAATCCCTGCCCAGGCCAAGCCGGAGGGATTCCCAAGCTAACGTCGTCAGACTTCAAACCTGTTGACTGCAATTTGGAATTTGCAGCCACGAAAGAGATTCGTGGGTCAGTACGGTTAAGTACTGGCAAGGGGGATAGAACCCATACTCACAAGTTACCGGCGTAGCCAGTCATCACAAGATACGAATACTTTAGGATCAACGGAAAGAAAGGGGGGGTTATTGCAAATAAGCGAACAACAGGCTGCACTAACCAACTACAGAGATTCTATCACTTCCAACTAACAGAAAAAGGGATAAGATCGAGGATTGTAACCAACTGAAAGTAAATCCAAACAAACCATCCTGGACCTCGCCCTTTAGCCAAAGAAGCAATCCGAGGATAACTCACACAGGTGTATTAAAGGTGAATCAAGTTATTGTGTGAATAGCCCTATTACTAGTCAAGTTGTTAATCATGGGTGTAACATGGTTAATCATTATGTTTAAGTTGTCCTGAGTACTTGTTAGCCAGTACTTTCACCAAGTAATCCATAACCGCGGAAAACACGGCTTCTCGAGAAGATTATCCCTGCAGGGTTGCACCATAGTAACCGACACTCATGAATATCCCGCCAGATGGAGTGGCCACTCCACCAAGCGGGGCACTCAACACAATCCAACCCTTCTTCGCATCAAGCCCAAAGAACCTTGGGCGCACGGCTAATCGAGCCCAGAAGAAAATGGACCCTCATAGCACTCTAAGAACGTGTCCCCCTATATGCCGACTACGAAAGTTCCACCCGGATCCAAGGCTCGCAAGATCATGCATGCAGCAAATGGAAAACCCGAACTAATGAGGCGATTTGGACGAGATGCGAATCGGGTCAAACTGAGGGGGAGCCATACTCCCCAAATGCGGGTAGTGCGCTCATCATGGATCAGTAGACAAGACCCTTTTCCTATTAGGGTCGACACTAGCAGGCCTCAAAACCACAAAGGGCCTCCTGCCGGTGCCTTATCATCAAGTTTATTATTCATAGTAACATTAGCATGATTGATTGATTGATTAAACATCGAGCCCCAGAACATAACGGAGTAATAACAAAAGTAACGGGTAACAGACTCGAGCAAAACAACCCTAAGCATGCTAGATAAGAACAGGCACAAACAAAGGCTGTAGGTATGGAGGTGAGGCAATATCCAGGTTAGGGATTCATGTGATGGGTTCGTAACAGAAACAACTACCACTAAGGCTAGCAGAAAAATCAACGGAAAGAATCGGTAACAAGTGATGAAAGGCAGCCAGGTGGCATGCAAGTGAGTATACTTGCCTGAGAATCCGCAAGGTAGCAGAACTTGTCGTTGCTCACATCATCTCAACGTCCTATCCGGGAAGAAGCAATGAACCCGAACAAACACCGGATGCAACAATTACTACTACGGCCAAAAGATCCAGCATGATCAAGATATGGATGCATGACAATTTAATTGATGCATGGAAAAAACTAGTTGACAAGTAAACAAATTTAAATGGACCCATATGCAATTTGAGTTGCATAGGAAAAGCCCATGAATCATGGTTAAATTATTTGTTTTCCAACTAATCAACAGGTGCTAGTGGTTTAGTATGATGCATGCAAAAGGGAAACAGCAAAATAACAACATTAGAATCAATTTAAGATAGGGTGTAGCAATTTAGAATTTTATTATTAATTTTAGGGAATTTTGGGTGCCTTAAAGGGAACACACAAGTATTTGTTGTTTTCAACCATTTAAAATGTTCAAAACAAATAACAAAGTCGATATTTGAAAAGGTTATCAAATTTTTAGTTGGATTACAGGTTTCACAATTTGAAATTGGACTTTGGATTATTTAATTATGAATTAAACAATATTAAACAAGTTTCAATTGAATTAAACAAGATTCAAATTGTTTAGGCAATTTTAATTATTCAAAACATAAAACAAATTTATTTGAATAGAACATTCAAAAAGGTGTGAAAAACATATTTTATTTTGCATTAATTGGAAATGGTATGAATTAGTTTATGAATTATATAAATGGCATTTGAATTATTTGAATTCAAATTTAAATTGCATTTTGAAAACTCAAAACAGAAAACAAATGGCATATTTGAAAAGTTTAGGAAATTTGGAGTGGGATACATATAAAGTTTGTGTGATTTGGATTTGTAGAGTAGAAATTACATCCATTTGAATTCTAGGGTTTTTTAATCATTTTTGGAAAAAAAGAATTAGGGGATTAAAACCAATTGCACCGCGGCTGGGCTACACACACTGGCTGACCCGTGGGGCCACGCCAGGGTGGCGCCAACGTGGCGCGGTGCGCGATGAGGTGGCCCAGTAGGCCACCGACTGGTGGGCCTCCTGCCCCTTCACGCGGAAGAAAAAAATGGAAAAAGGGGCTGCGCCCCTGGGATTCGATCCCAGGATCTCGCCCACGCGCGGATGGAACAGAACCATTACGCTGTCGCTGCGGTGTTGAGTGGGTACAGAAACGTTGGAAGATAACGTTGCTACGGGGCGTTAACTGAATTTTGCCTCGACAGCCCTTCTCTGAACCGCGACGGGAGAACAGGAGCGTTCACCGGCGAGTACTTTGCGGCCACGGCGAACCTACAGCGGCGACGTGCGTTGGTGCGGCTCGATGGAAATCACAGAGAGCGAGAGGGTAGGGAGAGGAGAGAGCGAGGAGGGGGGGGGTGCGGGCTCACCTCGCGGTGGTTGGCGTGGGCGTTTCCTCCCATGGCAGGTGCAGGTGTCGGTGAGCCCTTGCCGGCGACGGCGAGGCCAACTCCGGGCCTCCCGGCAAGCGGCGAGTGGACGGGGAGGCGCCGGGGACCGCCCCGGTTCCATTCCCCTACTCGGCGGCTCCTCGAGGTGAACAGAGCTGGGAAGGGCGGTGGTGTTCTACGGTGGTTCGGTGGTGGTCGATGGTTTCAGTTGAGGTTCAGAGACTGAAGATTTCGGAGAGACCTTGGCGGCGCAGCGGATGGGACTGGGAGTAGCTAGGCTAGGGCAGAGGGTAGGGGTGCTTTTATGGAGGGGAGCCAGGTACGGCAGGGCCGGAGGGGGAGAGGAGGATCGACCGGTTCTGCCATGGTTCGTACAGAGGATGTCGTCATCGCGAGGAAGAAGACAAAACGGAGGGGGGTACTGGGCCAGAGCAAGTTGGGCTTGAGGGAAAGAAGTTGGGCTGGAAAAAGGGAAAGGAAGGCCTGCCTCTGCTAGTTAGTTGTTTTATTATTTTTCTGTTTCTATTTTTTTTTTGTAGTTTTGCTTTTGGATAAAAAAAAGGGGTTTTTTGGTTAGATAAAAATTTGGAAAAATTTGGATAAGCTTTTTAGGTGAAATGCAACACTTGGATGTTTTTTTTCAAAATTTCAAAGGTTTGATTGCTGTTTTGAAATGAACCAAAATAATGGAATTTTGCCATATTAATTAATATTTAGAAAATGGGGTGTTTTCCATAGGGTGTCCCTTAGGGTTTTAGAATGTTTAAAGGAATACCAATTTGTGTTGAACTTCATGGATTCAAAGGATTGATGATTTGAGAATTGTTTTGAGTTTTTGAATTGATTTGAAAATAAAAGATTAAGGTGATTGATTGAAATAAGCAACAAATTATTAGTTGAAACATCAAGGAATTGATTGGAAGCAAAAGATGTTTTTGATTGCAATTCTTTATTTGAAAGATTGTAACAGACAAGTGATTAAACAGAATTAACCAGTGGAAGAAACAATTTAGGGGTTTTAATTGCAGTTTGAAATTGGAAGTTTTTGAGCAAGCTTAAAAGTTTAAATTGTTTTGAAAATTTCAGTTGTGATGCAAGCATGGTGCAATGCAAATGTGATGCACATGATGCAAGCAAACAAACAGGTAACACCCCAGGTGTTACAGACTTTTGCCGCATGGTGTGGGCACATCATATCTCTTAGAAACTTCAGCCATGGTGCTTAGTGGAGGAAGATCAAGAGAGGAAGAAGAAGAGACAGAGGAAAAGAGAAGAAACAGAGACTCGCGATCGGGCCGGTGCGCACTGTAGCAATAAAACCGCCGCGCGCGGGAGGCGAGCAGTTTGTATTAAGACCTTTAGCACCGTTGCTAACACAAACCGGTGCTAAAGGCCTGTAGTGGGCGCGCAGTCTGGTGTGGCCCAACTACAGGCCTTTAGCACCGGTTTGTGTTAGCAACCGGTGCGAAAGGGTCTTTAGCACCGGTTGCTAACACAAACCGGTGCTAAAGGCCTGTATGGGGATATATCTCTAAGTCTTCTGAAAATTTGGCTCATTTTTCCTTCGCGCGTCTCTCCTCTACCTAGCTACGGCGAAGCCCTGCGCGGTCCGCCTCGTCGCCGTCCTCCGCCTCGTCGCCGTCGCCGTCTGCCTCCGCGTCCTCGGTCCGCCGCGCCTCCGTCGCCGTCTGCCTCCGCGCGGCCCCGCGTCCATCGCCGTCGCCGTCGATCCCCCGCGCGGCCCCGCGTCCGTCGCCTCCGCGGTCGCCGTCCGTCCGCCTCTCCGTCGCGCCGTCGCGCCGTCCGCCTCCGTCGCGCGTCCGTCTCGCCTCCGCCTCCGCCGCCCCGCCTCTCGCCCCTCGATCGCCGTCGCCCCGTCGCCGGCCACGTACGGTATAAGTTTTATTTCTTTTTTTTTCAATTTTGTTTTTAGTGTTAGAGTTTTTAGAGTTATTAGATTGTTTAGTGTTAGATTGTTTTTTAGAGTTAGTGTTAGTGTTAGAAATTTTTAGATTTAATTATGTTAGATTTTTTTAGAGTTATTAGTGTGTGTTAGAATTTAGTGTTACAAATTTTAGAGTTAGTGTTTATTTTTTTTAGTGCTTTATTTTGTTTTTACAATTTTTAGTGTTAGAATTTTTCTGTTAGAATGTTGTGTTAGAAAATTTCACTAAGTTAGTGTTAGAAAATTTCAGAAAGTTAGAATAACTATATATTTCAGTAATTAAATTTTTCACTAAGTTACCATATTGTTCATGTTTAACTTTCATCTTATTTCTGTTATATTTCTCAATTTACTATTTTTACTAAGTTAGAAACACTAAGGTATTTACTTAATTATGGAATATTTACTTAGTTCGGGCAGGTTTTTAGTTCATGTCTTTGTTGGACCGCCGGGGGATGTCCGGGACTGGGCCCCGCCAGGCTGGCATTGGAGCTCTTAGTACCGGGGCACGCGCTTGGTGAGAAATCCGGGTGTGGTCGACCCGGATATCTTTGGTGGCCATCGCGTGGGCCACGCTCGGTGCGGAGAGAGCCGGCCCTGAGGAGGTGGTACAACAGGTATCAGGGAGGAGGACGAGCACGTCCGTCGCTACATGTACTTGCTCGATAGGCAGTATAGGCAGTATAGCACAGTTGTCGATTATTAGGAGGGTTCCTTACCACGTGAGCTATGACCCTATGAGGGTTCCTTATCTATGGATGCGTAGCACCCGTGACTCAGCACCCGCGGCTTAGGACCCCGGTCGGAGTTAATTATTTTGAGAGATGTCACGAGACTATGTATGTGATATTATTCTATCGTGATGTATTAGGGTTAAAAAAATCAACCCGAGCTATGTAACTCTTGGTGTGTCCAGAACTATTATTCATTATATGTCCAGAACTATTATTTATTACTGTCCGATGAAATAATTTCGCCAAGTGCCCGATGAAAATTTCGCTAAGTTCTTCATTTTATAAATTTTACTAGCAGTGTTGAGCTATGGATCCCGAAGAACCTGCACATGATCCGCACGCCGATAAACTCGCGGCAATGGGTGAGGCGGAGAGGAAAGATTAATGTGCGAGATGATTTATATAATGCAACGGCCATATATCGTGATGACGACGATGACAAGCGTTTAGCATCAATTTTTGAACGACTCCGGCGACGGAGATCAGAATATAGAAGATGTAGTAGATGATGACGACGACAACGTCGTCGAGGATGAAGAAGTGCCCCCAGAACAAACTCTGCCAATGTATATCTCAAGTCACTGTTCACGGCAACAATTAATTTGTTTTGCACTTACTAACGAATCATTATTTTCCCGTTAGGCGCCCTCCGGAACAGCTAGCGCAAGTACTGAGACAAAGTCCAAACGAGGCCCGGCCGCAAGGTTGAAAGATACCGCAAGGTTCTCGATTGATACAGTTGCTGCTGATGCAAACCACTGCAGCCCCCAGAAACTTATCGCAAATTCGTAAATCAGTGCGGAGTTGTTGTAAGAGACTTGGTCCCGATCAACTTAAATAGAATGAATAAGCCGAAGACCGGGGCCAACGTTGGAGCTAGTTATGTCAATGAAAGATTGAAAACAATTCTTTGCGAAACGCTATGGCAAAATTTCAGCGTAGCGGAAGACCAGAAGAAGAAAGTCGAGAAGTGGGCTTTGAAGAAGCTGCCACACAATTCCAGAGGTGGAAGAAAGAACTGTGGAAGAAATATCAGAAAGAAGATCCAGTTTCACTGGGAACCTAGTGAAGATAAGAGACGCTTGGGATGATTTAAGGCGTACAAGAATCGGGTGTCTTTACATCCCGATCGGCCAAAAATTCGGAGAATGCGAAGAAGAAGAAAATATCACCATATTTTGGGGTCAGGGTGGCTACATGACTGCCCTGCCTAGGTGGCGAAGCTATGAAAATGCGCTTGTGAAAAGAGTATCATTCCACACACATGACTGGCCCGATAGGTCCAAGTTCTGGTTGTTCGCGCATGGGCAACGTTGGACGCTGAGACTGGGATGATTGTTGCTCAGGGACCATGGTCGAAAAAAAATACAACAGTCGTAGCAGAACTAGAGAAGGCAATAGAAGCTGTTCGAAAAGGAACTTTTGTTCCCGATAGAGAGAACGACGAGCTGACGAAGGCCCTCGGAACCCCGAAAAGTGGGGACGAACACGAGGCTTTGGAGCGGATACCCCGTGGAGCCAAGGGTTTGCAGCGGACATTGCCACTACAGAAGCCAAATAGAAGCAAGAAAAAGACGAGTGAACGGATATCGACATTAGAACAAAAGGTGGATTTTCTCTTGAAGAAAGGGGGACACCCACTACCCTGGCACTGAAGAGGAGGTAGAACATCGTCCTGCACCTGATCAGCTGCAAATAGAAGACGCATGCCGTCCCATCTCAGCATAGAAGCATCGTGGGTTCCACGCACCTGCAGCTAGAAGACGGTCGTGCAGTCGACCGTCGGTGCCTCACTATCCCGTGATGATATCACGGAGAAAGACAAACTGTGAGATACATATGCCAATGGGGAACATATCATTCAGGGTGGCGTCAGGCTATGCTTTACCGAATCAACCGGAGCAACCTACCATGGTGGTCAGATTCCAGATCCCATGCTCGTGCGGGTCAACAATTACGCCGGGATGCCAATCAATTGAGCTGATATTCCTGGAGGTGAAAGGCGAGAAGACACTGGGAGAATGGAGCTGTCATCTTTGTGGAATAAGAAACACATCGTGTTCCTAACTCGCGCCAAGGCCAACCGACTCCTCAGGTACGAATGCACCATACCTCCATCCATTACTGAATGTTGCACCACATGTTATCTTTTTTTTTAATAGTTTTTTTCACTTCGTACAGAAATGCACGACCTCCAAGTCCACCCCCCAACGAACCTCCAAGTCCACCCCACAACAAAGATTGGCCGGAGCCCGAGGCCGAGCCATCGCCCGTGCACTCCCGTGAGCCGACGGATGCCCCACTACGGGTACGACAAAGCGAAGCTGCAGTTCAGAAGAAACGGACTCCTCCCAAGAAGAGACCAAGGAACTCCAAGAAAGTCAAGAGTCCCCCGAAGTTACCAGGCTTGATGACTGATGAGGAACTTAAACCAATGCAGTGGCATCCAAAACCAAGGCATGGTTCGCACAGTTTCCCATAAGCCCCCTCCAGACGTCTGAAGCAAACTGAAGGACATCCCAAAGTGGAAAATTGACGGACCATCGAACAACTTATTTATCCTGCACCGCCGCCACCGCCGCCCTTTCAGACTATGAACGGTATATTGAAAGAAGCACGCCGCACAGATGAAGCAGGCGGAGCAGACGAAATGCGGGAAACAAGTTCCCCAGCTCGGACAACAAGAAGCACAGTCAGTTGGCCCGCTCAAGGTCTTATCTGACGCGGCTTCAGTGTCCTGTCCACGCATGGGCGACGTGGGTTTACGCTATTGCTGATGTGGTATATAAATACAAGCCCGGGCACCCTCTGGTCGAAGATCCTACCGCTCTAACAACCCAACTACGGAGTTACATGATTGGTACTTGGAGGCGCAAGGCAGGAGAGAGACTGTTCATGGCGAATTCAGGATCAACACTAACTTCGAGATTACGGTGTGGAGCTTGGGTTCGATGATTTCTTCAGATTGTACAATCAACGTGCCCTCGACAAGTCTATCCTCAGCTGCTACTGTTTGTAAGTGATTTATTTGTGTAATTTAATTATTTGTTAACTCGCGTTCGTTGCCGTATAATTATCACTGACGACATTCTTTTTGTACGCTACTATGCAAATGAAGATTCGTGAATGCAGACTGGCAAATCTGGGACTTCGGTTCATTGACCCGTATTCGTATCATCAAACCACAGTAGAAACGTTCAACAAGACTACACCGATGATTGCTAAAGTTTTTGAAGCGACCAAAATACCAAAAAAGAAATACTTTGGCCCTACGGATTCAGGTGAGTGTTACTGTCTTGTAGACATTCCATTTTGCTTACCTGATGTTAAGTGTAATTGATGATATGCATGACTGCGTGTGTACACGTGCCAGCGGCCACTTCATATTGTTCATCAATAGAATCGATATAGGACAAGTTGAAGTCTGGGACTCGTTAAACTGGGCGCTGAC
This sequence comes from Alopecurus myosuroides, assembly GCA_028641055.1. Lineage (NCBI taxonomy): Eukaryota > Viridiplantae > Streptophyta > Magnoliopsida > Poales > Poaceae > Alopecurus > Alopecurus myosuroides. The sequence goes on from JAPCYS010002873.1 coordinate 25,648, forward strand.
AGATGGAAGAGCGCGCGTCAGATGCTTCAAAAGTATATATATATCAGCCTCTTTCGTTCATCGGCCTCTTTTTCGTTCATTCCCTGATATCAAGTAAGTAATAATTAACTCTTCTATTCATTTTTCTTTTGTCGCCCAGGGTTTGGCAAATGTTCATCAAGGAAGAACCCGGTAAATGGCCAGACAAGCTCAACTTTCAGATTAACACAGTAAGTAGTACTACGTACCCTGATTTAAATACCATTACCATTCTCTTGATTATTATTAATTTGACTGAATTATGTTTCTCGTATATAGAAAGTCCCGCAACAACCACAGGGAACTGATTATTGTGGATACTACGTTTGCGAGTTCATTCACAGGAGGATCAATGAGAAATCCCGTACTACAAAAACTCTAGAGGTACGTAACCGGATCTTCACAACTTTATTTATGTTGCCATTAATTATGATTAGTTTTGTTCATAACTTAATTGTTTTCATCTACTTCTTTTCAAGATGGCACGAAAGCGGGCGCAGCTCAAACCAATCGACCGTTGCAAGGCTATTGCAGAGGAATTGGCAGGATTTCTTCTCACGCAAGTCATAGCAGAAGACGGAGAATTTTTCCATTCTATGAACCAATAATAGCCAGCTCCCTTCTCTATGCAAGTATACAACTATTCAAAACGAACCTCAGATTATGTAATTATCGGTCGATTACTTCGTGTTACATGTATATATATATGTACTACTATTTGGTGCATCAACATTTAACCGCAAACAGAAACGGAAACACGTAAACGGAAACCCTGAAAGTCATAAATATCCATTAAATTTTCCCCAGATCCCAAAACAGTGTGCTATAGCGCACGAAAACTGTGAGAAAAGAAAAAATTAACGAGTTTTAATGAATGCGAGCAATGCCCTTGAAATTGTCCCTTGACCCTGCAAACAGTGTATTATAGCTCACAAACACTGTGAGATGGGACAAACTCGACGAGTTTTGATGAATCCTAAAAATGCCCAGCAAATTGTCCCCGGACCGCCAAACAGTATGCTATAGCTCAGAAAACCGCGACAAAGGTTCAAATCGACGAGTTTTAATGAATGCCAGAAATGCCCATGAAATTGTCCCCACAAACCAAACAATGTGCTATAGCTCACGAAAACTGCGACAAATGACCAAATTAACGAGTTTTACTTGACGGGGGGATGATGACCCGGTAGGCCAAACTCCAAGGAGTAACCCGGCCCAAAGGATGGTGCGCAGGATCCGGCTAAGGATAAGGAAGCTTGTGGAAGGCCCAAGTTTGTAGGCCCAGCAATCCGGATTGTGGGTTACTCTGAAGGAAAGCTAGGGTTTGTGCGCCGTGTCCGGGTAGGATCCAGGGTGCGCCTTGGGGAATAAGCCAGGGGGTACGGGTGCTTTATAAACCGCCCCCCAGGTCTAGTTTTAGACAGAGATCTAAGAACCCTAGCAATATCACGTGATATCGAGCGTCGAGTGTAATCCCAGAGTTGAGTTATTATATCGAGATCGGAGACTCGGCGACTTTGATTGCCGGCTACCAGATCGAATTGCACCATGTTTTCCTCTGAGCTAAACCCTCTCCCAAACGCCTGTGTCGTCTTGCCCCAAGATCAGTTACCCCTGGTAACATCTGCCGTGATTATCCCACGACAGTTGGCGCCCACCGTGGGGCCTGCGTCCAAAGGTGTTTACATCACGGGAGAAGCTCGGAAGGGCATGAATAATCTTGTCATCGGCGAAATCTACATCGACCACGAAGGAGAAAAGATGGTGGACGATTCCGGCTGGGGGCCGGAGTCGGATCATCTCGAATCCGGATCCGTCGTGACGATCGGCCGGATCAGCGTCTTCATTGGTATGGTATGTACTCCCAATTCGATCCCTGACAACGTTGGATCTGATTCTATGCCAGGAAAAGCCACGTCTATCCGATCAGATGATGAAGAATCGATTGGAACGACACATCCGGCAGAAGAACCCGTCGCAGAGTGGGAACAGCCGGAGGAGCCGGCATGGACCCCACGCGACCGGGCCGAAAGAGAAGATGATACCGGGTCTATCCAGGATCTACTGGAGAACCGGTATGAGGAGAACGGTGAGGAAGAACAGCATGAATTTACACCGGATGTCGTACGCCGAGTTGCAGTCTATGCGGCCCCCGCGGCCAATCTCAACCAAGGAAACGCAACTGCGGCATCAGTCGGGGCGGCTCAGGCAGCGGCCCAACAGCAGGGCGCGGCCAATGGAAACCCGGTTTTGGCCCGGGTTGATGGAGAGTCGGCATCAGTAACCAGCCGAGCAACAGATGAGGAGTTGCAGGCAAACACGTTTGGGTTCCTGGGAAACCGGGCACCAGGGGCGGGTCCTTCAAACCCGCGCCACCCGGCCTTATTCGATAATAATCTGATCCTAGATCCCACAGTTCTTGCAACGGTTATCACTCCGGAAAACGCGGCGGAGCGTGTCAGGGATCTGGATGTGGCTCGCCGCGCGCTGGAACAGCAAAGAAGGCAGGTTGAGGCAGAAAGGCAAGGGATGGCCACGCGGCAGCGTGAGCTAGATGCGATGGAAACCCGGCTCCGAGAGGAAACGTCTAGAATACATCAAAGGCACCGCACCATGTTACCAGCAATGGGCGGGGTTATTAATCCGGCTAATTTATTTATTACACCTCAGGACCAGCCGATACCAGTGGTGAACCAGGGAACCGCACCCCAACAGGTGACAGCAACGACACATCCGGCGAATGAGCGGACCGGGTTACCCCCACCACAAACTAGAGTCACAACCGGCAACGATCTACCACCACCGCCACCATCACGATTCCGCACACCAGCCGGCCACTACAACAACCCCATGGACAATGTATACGCATGGACGCTCGCGTTGAATCAAATCCCTGTGGGAGAGTCGCCCCATGCAGAGAAGACTCGGCAAGCCATCGATCTGTTGCACACTGCGGTGGCACAGCAAGCCAATTACCCGGATCACAGAAGCGGTATGCACGGGACGCCATACGTCAGTCAACAGCAAGGGAATATCCAAACAAGTTCAGCGCGACGGAGGGAAGAGCAGCAGCAAATGCCGCCTCCTCCCCGCGCTCAGGCAGCATCAGCAGCACAGGCCGTCGTGGACAGTTCTAGGGCTCGGAGGGCCGCGACCGGGTCTGCAGCGCATGGACTCCCCGCAGCACCGCGCCCAGCCGCGCCCCCCGCGGCATCACACGTTTCTAGAGCCAGGCCGGCCTCAACCGTTCTTGCGGGGCCTAAGTGTCTCTCGGACAGTATCAGAGCTGAACCTTACCCGGAAAAATTCAAAGAGCCAGGGAAAGTAGTGAATTATGAGCCGACTATGGATCCCGAAACATGGCTAATCAGTTACGAGATGGCAATGTCAATTCGCAACGCGTCCGAGAACCTCCAAGCCAGGTTCATGTACCTGATGATGTCGGAAGGAGCAGCAAAATTGTGGTTCACCAATTTGCCGGAAGGATCGATCAAGTCTTGGGAGGAATTGAAGACCGCGTTTGTCAAGCACTTTCATGGGACCTGCAGGAAATTATTCACTATTGATGATCTAGAGCGATGCGTCCAGAACAAGGGAGAATCAGCGCGTAGTTGGGTGCGCCGGGTCATGGAGATACTTCACTCTTCCACGGATATTCATCCCAAGGATGCACTACATGCCATGGCAAAAACATGCAAGTATATACCTTTAGTGCAAAAGTTAACTCGCATGAAGTCTAGTCGAAATGCGTCGGAAGTTACAATGGGAGAGTTGATGGACGCGTGCAACAAACACGCCTCGACGGATACTACAGAAGAGGAAGCTGATGACAAGAAGATAAAAGCAAACACAAGTAATAACGGAAGAACCGGCAATGGATCAGCATCAGGTAACAACGGAAATAGCCAGAACAAGCGCCCGTTCGAAGGAGGCTCCGAGTTTGTCGCCAACACAGAGGCCGGGTCTTCGAGGCCCAGAGCAGAAGGAAATTTCAACGGAGGTAACCACAATGGAGGAAATTATCAAGGTCCACCAAGGCCGGGTAACAATTGGGACATATTCAGGATGGCATGCCCAAAGCACAGCAGGAATGGCAGGCCAGCTAACCACTCCCTAGAACAGTGCGCCGACTTACAAAGATGGAAAAATGAGGAAGTACACAGAGCTATGCGAGGTGCAGGACGGGGAGGAGGACCGGGTCCAGGGGCAAACCCGGGCAACGGCCCACCCCCAGCCGGTAATCCGGCGGCTGGAAATCAAGGTAATAACCAAGGGGGGGCAGGAGGTTTCCAGGCTAACCCCAAACAATTGGGTCAATATCATGTGCATACCACAGGAGGCTCTAACAAGGACAAAAAGATACTGAAGCAAGCGGTCAACTCAGTTTTGTTGGCTGTCCCGAGATACTTGAGATGGTCAGAACAGGAGGTAACTTGGAGCAGAAGGGATCACCCAGAAAGAGTGGAGCACCCAGGAGTCTTGGCACTAGTAGTCGCACCGCAAGTCAATGGGTACGAGCTGAAAAAGGTTTTAATGGATGGTGGAAGCAGCATCAATATACTGTATTGGGAAACCTTCCTACGCATGGGTCTCAAGGAATCTCAGCTGCAAAAAAGCTCGACAGTTTTTCATGGGATAGTGCCGGGTCATTAAGCATGCCCCGAGGGAAAAATCACATTGGAGGTAGCCTTTGGAGAATCAAAGGATAACTATCGAATTGAGTGGCTTACCTTTGAAGTAGTCAAATTGCGCAGCCCTTATCACGCGTTATTTGGAAGGCCGGCTTACGCCAAATTCATGGCTAGGCCGTGTTACGTATATCTACAGCTAAAAATCCCGGGTCCCAAGAAGACCATTACCATACATGGAAATCGAGACATAGCAGCTGAATGCGACGAAGGAGACGCAGCAATGGCCGAGCACTGTAGAAAAGAAGAACTCAAGCAGTACCGGGCTCAAGCAGACCCGGAGGGTAGAGCCTCATCAAAGAGGCCGAGTAGTGAAGGCGAAAAAGAAAAATCCAAGGTAACGCAAGATGCTAAAATGGTGGCCTTAATCGAGGATGATTCCCCCAAGCAATCCGCTGTAAAGGAAGAAGCTACACGGCCGCTCACAACCAGCCAAGTCATGGCAACACCCCACCCGGGTTGGCTAGCAGACCCGGTACTCATCAGGAAAAGGTCCAACATATGGAGAATGTGCATTGGTCAAGACAGACCGGGACCGGTGCTTATGAAGAACTAAACAATGTAACGGGCAGCAGGTTTCAGACGCGCTCTTTTCCTACCCAGGGTACCTAAGGGGACTGGAAGGTTTTTAATGAGGCGGCCTGCTGATCCAAAATTTCTAGTATCAATAAAGAGATGGTTATCAAGTCCTATATCATTACATCCTGATTACAAGTAAGTAGCATCCATGCGACATCAGTAATTCAGTATCATTAAAAGCATCAAGTGCATGTAGGTCTTGGGGGTTGGTTGCTCAAGTAACCAGCCACTAACCCGAATGACCCGGCCTAGATGTCTACAAGTTGTAGGGGCCGATTACTCGCAAACGAGTACGGCTGCAATCTTATAACTAGGCAAAGGAGCCAACTTTTCTTGACTTTTCTTACTTAAGCTCGATGTGACTCGCACTAAAAGTGGCATGATTCGTTCGCTTATGATTACAATCAGCCATGAAGCCCAATGGGACTTGCTTGACCCTGTTTTCGTATAGATGTAACAACATGGTATCCACGCGAAAGCCGGCTTATAGTATAAGATAGTCAAAAGGGTCATCTAACCACAAGTTTATGCAGAGTACAAGGCTAATAGCCGGAACTCAATGACTATCAAGCATAGCTTCAGTACCTACACGGGATGGCCTTAGGGTTTCGACTTGGTAAAAATTAATTTGTCCTCTGAGAAAGGCCACGCCCCCATGACTCGTACTTTGGGTCATGGGGACTGGGGACTTCGAAACAGAAACAAACTACTTGGATATCAAGATTCGAACGGCCCTACCATCTGAGTCTTGGGGACTTCAAGAAAAGTCCACTTATCAAAGCCCCTGGTACTTGGAAAAACCGAGTCTTACGAAGGGAGCTAAAAAGAGAGTCGGGTATCAAGAACAAGTTCGAAAGAACAAACAAAATAGCACGATTATCAAAAGGCCGGGAAAGCCGTAAAAATATATCACGGACTAGAAGTACATTACAAGTTATGGCATCGGTATCAGAGATGCACAGGCGCACCATCAACAGAATAAATAATTCAAACGCAAAGGCGCCACGCGACCAAGGTATTATGATACTACTACCCTACTCGGCCTCCTGAGTGCGATCTTCCGGGTCTTGCTCCTGGGCCTGCTGCTTAGCTTTCCCGGCAGCGCCACCCAGACTCACCGCGCCAGGGCGGATAGGTGGAAGGACAGCTGGTGTAGAGGCAGACGGCCCCGATCTTAATTCGGCCTCCCTCTTCGCAGTTGCCTCCCTCTTCTTGGCCGAGTGATCAGCCCACTTCTCCAAGATGTCAAAGGGCGGGGGTGCTTCCTCTGTGATAATTTGGCCATCGGCGTCATACGCACTCATTATCGTATTCAGGTCCAAGCTATCAGCCAAAGTGGTGGCCGAGGGGCGCACTGCGGACTGAATGGTTTTGAAATCTTTGGGTGTAAATTTGGAGCCATCCGCCTTGAATTCGGGAAACCCGGATATTATCTTCGCCGGGTCAAGCTTCGGAAAGAAGGCTTTGGCCAAGGTAAAAGCCCGGGTTATACCAATGCGGCATGACGAGCGTTTCCAAATTTCAATCCAGCCAGGCACAGTAGAGCAGGCTTGGATGAGGTTTTCTTCACCCGGATATACTTCCGTGGGCCACTTCACGGCATCCAATATAAATTTTGTGCCGGCAAAGAAAGTCCGGAGCACAGTCTTCAGGGTCCTAGCCTTTGCAACGGCGTCCTCCTCCGGGGCCGCAAGGTTGGCACCTACAGTTGTAACAAAAGAAAGAACGTATCAGTAAATCCCGAGTATGATATAATAAAGCAAAGGTATGAAATTAGTCGACAGCAAAAACTTACTAAGTAAGATCTGATAAGTATCGGACACTTGGTCCGATAATTTCTTCAGTTTGGTCTGAGCAGCAGTGCACTCCTTCTTGCATTTGGAAAAATCCTTCTTCAAAGTTTTCATGTCATCCTCAAGGATTTCTCTTCGTTTTATCTCGGCAAGAAGAAGTTGTTCGGTCCTAAGTACAGTTTCGTCAGACCGAGTCATCTGTGCCTGTAAGTAGCAAGGAATGCAAGCACCAGTTGGATGTTATGGTAAATCGAATATGGCGTAAAGTACCAAGCATAACTTTTGCAAGTCATACTCGGAACTTGGGGACTAGATATACAATATGATATGCCAAGTGCTCTTACCTGGTGCCTTGCAGCCATGCGCTCTAAAATCTCGCTCTCCGAAGCCTTCATAGTAAGGAGTGTGTTCATCAATTGATCAAAGGTATCTTTATCCGTATCAGAAGACCCGGGGCCTTGGAAATTCCGAGAAGAGGTTTTCTTCCTAGAGGGAGGCGGAACCCGGGTCATTTGTGCGTTGGAATCTGATACTCCTTCTGCACCCAAGGTTGCGGCTTTTTTCTTCTTGCTTGCATGGGAAGCAATTGGATACTCAGCTTCTTGTGTGTCCGGTTTTATCGGCGAGGTTTGTTTTTCACCGCTAGATGCGGCTGTAGTCTTGTCAGCCGGGCTCCCCTTACCAGGGCCCTCGTCTTCCATATCCTCTTGGTCGCTAACAACGACCGTGGCCCTGTAGATGTTATCAGGAAGCAGTTAAATACGCAGTCAGGAAAGGGTGATGAAGTGTGGGAGAGCATCTGGAAGGGGATCTTACCCGGTGTTCACCGCAAAGTCACAAGGAAACCCGTCATCAGACTCGGGAGAGGCTGGAAATTGTCAGGTTAGATGTCATATAAGAATGGTTCAAGGAGAATGTGCTGACCAAGAAAAGATAGAGTAGTTACCAGCCCGCTGAGTGGGGGTCGATGAAATACCCGGATTAATGGCATCGTCACCCGGGTGATTTCGAGTTGACCTGCGCTTGATCATGGGCGACTCCTTCAAGAATGGCCAGTGGAATAACGTCAAGATAGCTCAGGTACATCGTTAAGGTAATGCGAATTGAATGCGAGGAGGGGATATGAAACCTTGGAAGTGGCCTCTTGAGCTTTTCTTTTGGATCCGACTTTGATTGTCGGCTCCAGTTCTTCCTCGTCGCTGGCGGATTCTACTTTGCCATCAGAGTATTCTTCCTCGTCATCTTCTTGTTCTGAATATCATCAAAGTTATGGTTGGAAATGAAGGGGTTATGGTGAGTTTAAGGGAATCAAATAAAATTCGGAGAGTACCCTCGTCCGAGTTAACGGTCTCTTGCTCCTCTGGACCTTCGGAGCTAGGGGAGGCATTGGTTTTCCAAAAGTCATCATCAGCCTGAAAGGCGTTAGTGCAAGGGTTATCAACTGTATCAAGTGGAAAGAACGAAGGTAAAGGCATCAAAGTCGGGTTTTTTACCTTGGGGGCTGGGTTCTCAAGGGTGAAGGGCTCTAACCCGGATATGTTCCGGATTACCTCGAGCTTTTCTGTCAAAAAACCCTTGATGGTTTTATGAGTGTCGCCAGCTGCGAAGATGTTGTCGGAGTACCGGAGCGGGTCTGAAGGTTCCCCTGAATACTCGCACATCAACTTTGTGCGGATGGAATTGGGATGAATCCTGAAGTCGACCCAGGTCTTCACCAGGTTGAGCCCGATGAGGCCTTGGGCTGTGAGAGTGGCGATTTTGGCTAGTAAAGGTTGAATTGCCTCCCTGTCCGAGTCAGGGGCGAAGGCACTAAACTTATCAGAAATATCAAGGAGACCCTTCGAATAACCCGGAAGTTTCTTTTGGCCGGGTGGGGAGGTGTCTTGGCAATAGAAGTATGAGAGCTGCCAATGCTTGACATGGGAATTAAGGGTGAGGGGTGGCATCAGGGAGTTTTTGCGGCGCTGGATAGAAACCCCGCCGCAAGCGAGAAGCGCCCCATCACCGCTTTCGCGGCACGGTTTGCATTGAAAAAGCTCAATAAAAAGAGCTAGACTTGGCGGAGTGCACAAGTAGGATTCGGAAAGAACAATAAAATGGGAAATGTTTAGTACGGAATTGGGTCCGATGTCAAAGACACGAAGGCCATAGTGACTAAGGATATCCCGGAAAAAGGGGTGACCCGGCGGTCGAAAACCCCGGGTCACATGCTCCACGAAACATATTACCTCATCTTTTGTTGGGGTAGGCCGGGTCTCCTTACCCGGCACCCTCCACTGGATACCTTCTTGAGGAGGAAGAACTCCCAGCTCCACCAGCTCCTCTAACTTGGCCTTTGTGACCGTAGACCGCGCCCAGTTGGCGGATATGGAGTTGGTAGCTTTAGACTTGGTTGGAGTTTTCCCCTGCTTCTTGGGAGCCATGTGGTTGAACTGCAAAGTACAAGATAAAAGAGGATTAAGACATGGAAGTTGCGAGCCGGCCAAGTATAGGCCGGGTAATATTAAGATATGAAAAATTGCGAGTGATCCGGGTGTTAGCTCGCAGAGCAAAGTTCGAAATTACCCGGGTATCAAGCATTATGGCGAAAATTATGGGATCTAAATGGTGAAGAAGTTTTTTGAAGACAATGGACGGCTGCCTGGCACTTAACGCGAATGGAAGGAACTAGAAAGGAAAGGTCCAGCCGGGTGATTGATGCAAAGGCGGAAACTTCGGGCAGTTCGAGCCTAGATTGGAAGTTCTATCTTCAGATTTGTGGCGAGAATAATGATTGCGGGTAGTAGGAGATTGGATTTGAGTACGCGCTTTATCCTTTGGGCAAGCTAGAAGAGATTATGGGTGGCCTAATTCGGCGTGGCCGAGGAATCCTGGGCGGGTCGATCTGGATCTAATCTAGGATGAAATCAAAAATTGCAAGGGCAAGCTGATGGGCGCAAAGGGCTTACCGGAGGAGATCTGAGTGAAGCCTTGCGGAGGCAAATGGCGCAGCCCTGGTGTCCCTTCGCGGTTCTTGATGGGCCGGATGGAGATTCGCCGGCGGATCTTGGCGGCGGCGCGGGGCAAATCGTGGCGGAGCGCAGCCTCCGGCCGGTGGGTTCCGGTGATGCGCGCGGGATTTCCGTGGTGGTGCTCGGTGAGAGTGAGCTTGGGAGGAGAAAGGAAGTGGAATGGGGGAAATGAGCCGTTAGGGTTCGGGTTACCCCCAAGGAGCTTATTTATAAGTGTAAGTGGGTAAGCCCGGTTCGGTGAGTAGGGGCCGGGAATTATGGAGGTAAACGGCTATTTATTTAAGTTTCTGCGAGATATGCGCCAGATATTGAGCAAGGCATCTGGATAAAAGAAAGAAGGGAATCCATCCCGTGATATCAGGATCGATTATCGAATATGGAATTAGGGTTTAGGCCTGGAAAATTAAAGGTGTTTGGTGAAAAAAGTCCGGGTTACTATATGGCCGCCGTGGAGTAAGGCCTAGCTGAATATCAGAGCATCTTAACCCGGCTTCTATACGCCTGTATGTTTGATATCTTTGCAGGGAATAGCGAGCGCTTCAAGGAGGATCCATGAAGCCCTGGCTATTCTGGGGACTACTGACGGGGGGATGATGACCCGGTAGGCCAAACTCCAAGGAGTAACCCGGCCCAAAGGATGGTGCGCAGGATCCGGCTAAGGATAAGGAAGCTTGTGGAAGGCCCAAGTTTGTAGGCCCAGCAATCCGGATTGTGGGTTACTCTGAAGGAAAGCTAGGGTTTGTGCGCCGTGTGGGTAGGATCCAGGGGTGCGCCTTGGGGAATAAGCCAGGGGGTACGGGTGCTTTATAAACCGCCCCCCAGGTCTAGTTTTAGACAGAGATCTAAGAACCCTAGCAATATCACGTGATATCGAGCGTCGAGTGTAATCCCAGAGTTGAGTTATTATATCGAGATCGGAGACTCGGCGACTTTGATTGCCGGCTACCAGATCGAATTGCACCATGTTTTCCTCTGAGCTAAACCCTCTCCCAAACGCCTGTGTCGTCTTGCCCCAAGATCAGTTACCCCTGGTAACATCTGCCGTGATTATCCCACGACATTACTGAATGCCATAAATGCCCATGAAATTGTCCCCGGACCCCAAAAAGTGTGTTAACGCTCACGAAAACCGCGAGTTAGGACCAAATCAATGAGTTTTCATAAATACCAGAAATGCCCTTAAATTGTCCCCGGACCCCCAAACAATGTACTATAGCTCACAGAAACTACGAGAAAGGACTAAATCGACGAGTTTTAATGAATGTCAGAAATTCCCATGAAATTGTCCCCAGACCCCAAAACAATGTGCTACCGCTCACGAAAACCGCGAGAAAGGACCAAATCAATGTGTTTTCATAAATGGCAAAAATGCCCTTAAATTGTCCATGGACCCCAAACAATGTGCTATAACTCACGAAAACTATGAGAAAGGACCAAATCGACGAGTTTTAATGAAAGTCATAAATGCCCATGAAATTTTCCCCAGACCCCCTAACAGTGTGCTATAGCGCATAAAAACCGCGAGAAAAGAAAAAATTAATGAGTTTTAATGATTGCGAGCAATGCCCTTGAAATTGTCCCTTCACCCTCCAAACAGTGTATTATAGTTCACAAACACTGTGAGATGGGACAAAATCGACGAGGTTTGATGAATGCTAGAAATGCCCAGCAAATTGTCCCCAGACCGCCAAACATCGTGCTATAACTCAGAAAACCGCGAGAAAGGTCCAAATCGACGAGTTTTAACGAATTCCAGCAATGCCCATGAAATTGTCCCCACACACCCAAACAATGTGCATCAGCTCACAAAAACTGCGACAAAGGACCAAATCGACGAGTTTTATTGAATACCAAAAATGCCCATGAAATCGTCCCCGGACCCTAAAACAGTGTGCTACCGCTCACGAAAACCGCGAGTTAGGACCAAATCAATGAGTTTTCATAAATACCAGAAATGCCCTTAAATTGTCCCCGGACCCCCAAACAATGTACTATAGCTCACAGAAACTACGAGAAAGGACTAAATCGACGAGTTTTAATGAATGTCAGAAATTCCCATGAAATTGTCCCCAGACCCCCAAACAGTGGGCTATAGCGCACGGAAACAGCAAGATGAGAAAAAATTACCGTACTTTCATAAATGGGAGAAATGCCCTTGAAATTGTTCTAGGACCAACCAAACATTGTACTATAGTTCACAAAAACTATGAGATAGGACCAAATAGACGAGTTCTGATTAATCCTAGAAATGCCCAGCAAATTGTCCCCAGACCGCCAAATAGTTTGCTATAGCTCACAAAACCCCGAGAAAGGTCCTAATCTACGAGGTTTAAGGAATGCCAGAAATGCCGATGAAATTGGTCACGAACCCCCAAACAGTGCACTATAGCTTGTGAAAACTTCGAGAAAGGACCAAATCGGCGAGTTTTAATGAAAGTCAGAAATATCCATTAAATTTTCCCCAGATCCCAAAACAGTGTGCTATAGCGCACGAAAACTGTGAGAAAAGAAAAAATTAACGAGTTTTAATGAATGCGAGCAATGCCCTTGAAATTGTCCCTTGACCCTGCAAACAGTGTATTATAGCTCACAAACACTGTGAGATGGGACAAACTCGACGAGTTTTGATGAATCCTAAAAATGCCCAGCCAATTGTCCCCGGACCGCCAAACAGTATGCTATAGCTCAGAAAACCGCGACAAAGGTTCAAATCGACGAGTTTTAATGAATGCCAGAATTGCCCATGAAATTGTCCCCAGACAACCAAACAATGTGCTAGAGCTCACGAAAACTGCGACAAATGACCAAATCAACGAGTTTTATTGAATGCCATAAATGCGCATGAAATTGTCCCCGGACCCCAAAACAGTTTGCTACCGCTCACGAAAACCGCGAGTTAGGACCAAATCAATGAGTTTTCATAAATGCCAGAAAATGCCCTTAAATTGTCCCTGGACCGCCAAACATTGTACTATAGCTCACGGAAACTACGAGAAAGGACCAAATCGACGAGTTTTAATGAATGTCAGAAATGCCCATGAAATTGTCCCTGGACCCCAAAACAATGTGCTACCGCTCACGAAAACCGCGACAAAGGACCAAATCAATGTGTTTTCATAAATGCCAAAAATGCCCTTAAATTGTCCATGGACCCCCAAACAATGTGCTATAACTCATGAAAACTACGAGAAAGGACCAAATCGACGAGTTTTAATGAAAGTCATAAATATCCATTAAATTTTCCCCAGATCCCAAAACAGTGTGCTATAGCGCACGAAAACTGTGAGAAAAGAAAAAATTAACGAGTTTTAATGAATGCGAGCAATGCCCTTGAAATTGTCCCTTGACCCTGCAAACAGTGTATTATAGCTCACAAACACTGTGAGATGGGACAAACTCGACGAGTTTTGATGAATCCTAAAAATGCCCAGCAAATTGTCCCCGGACCGCCAAACAGTATGCTATAGCTCAGAAAACCGCGACAAAGGTTCAAATCGACGAGTTTTAATGAATGCCAGAATTGCCCATGAAATTGTCCCTAGACAACCAAACAATGTGCTAGAGCTCACGAAAACTGCGACAAATGACCAAATCAACAAGTTTTATTGAATGCCATAAATGCCCATGAAATTGTCCCCGGACCCCAAAACAGTTTGCTACCGCTCACGAAAACCGCGAGTTAGGACCAAATCAATGAGTTTTCATAAATGCCAGAAAATGCCCTTAAATTGTCCCTGGACCGCCAAACATTGTACTATAGCTCACGGAAACTACGAGAAAGGACCAAATCGACGAGTTTTAATGAATGTCAGAAATGCCCATGAAATTGTCCCCGGACCCCAAAACAATGTGCTAACGCTCACGAAAACCGCGACAAAGGACCAAATCAATGTGTTTTCATAAATGCCAAAAATGCCCTTAAATTGTCCATGGACCCCCAAACAATGTGCTATAACTCATGAAAACTACGAGAAAGGACCAAATCGACGAGTTTTAATGAAAGTCATAAGTGCCCATGAAATTTTCCCCAGACCCCCTAACAGTGTGCTATAGCGCATAAAAAACCGCGAGAAAAGAAAAAATTATTGAGTTTTAATGAATGCGAGCAATGCCCTTGAAAATGTCCCTTCACCCTCCAAACAGTGTATTATAGTTCACAAACACTGTGAGATGGGCCAAAATCGACGAGGTTTGATGAATGCTAGAAATGCCCAGCAAATTGTCCCCGGACCGCCAAACATCGTGCTATAGCTCAGAAAACCGCGAGAAAGGTCCAAATCGACGAGTTTTAACGAATTCCAGCAATGCCCATGAAATTGTCCCCACACACCCAAACAATGTGCATCAGCTCACAAAAACTGCGACAAAGGACCAAATCGACGAGTTTTATTGAATGCCAAAAATGCCCATGAAATCGTCCCCAGACCCTAAAACAGTGCGCTACCGCTCACGAAAACCGCGAGTTAGGACCAAATCAATGAGTTTTCATAAATACCAGAAATTCCCTTAAATTGTCCCCGGACCCCCAAACAATGTACTATAGCTCACAGAAACTACGAGAAAGGACTAAATCGACGAGTTTTAATGAATGTCAGAAATTCCCATGAAATTGTCCCCAGACCCCCAAACAGTGGGCTATAGCGCACGAAAACTTCAAGATGAGAAAAAATTCGTATTTTAATGAATGCGAGAAATTCCCTTGATATTATTCCCGGACCCCCCCCCAAACAGTGTACTGTAGCGCACAAAAACTATGAGATAGGACTAAATCGACGAGTTTTAATGTACGCCAGCAATGCCCATGAAATTGTCCCTGGACCCCCAAACAATGTGCTGCATCTCACGAAAACTGCGAGAAAGGACCAAATTGACGAGTTTTATTGAATGCCAGAAATGCCCATGAAATTGTCCCCGGACCCCAAAACAGTGTGCTACAGCTCACGAAAACCGCGAGTTAGGACAAAATCAACGAGTTTTCATAAATGCCAGAAATGCCCTTAAATTTTCCCTGGACCCCCACACAATGTACTATGGGTCACGAAAACTACGAGAAAGGACCAAATCGTCGAGTTTTAATGAATGTCAGAAATGCCCATGAAATTGTCCCCAGACCCCCAAACAGTGGGCTATAGCGCACGGAAACAGCAAGATGAGAAAAAATTACCGTACTTTCATGAATGGGAGAAATGCCCTTGAAATTGTTCTAAGACCAACCAAACATTGTACTATAGTTCACAAAAACTATGAGATAGGACCAAATAGACGATTCTGATTAATCCTAGAAATGCCAAGCAAATTGTCACCAGACCGCCAAATAGTTTGCTATAGCTCACAAAACCCCGAGAAAGGTCCTAATCTACGAGTTTTAAGGAATGCCAGAAATGCCGATGAAATTGGTCACGAACCCCCAAACAGTGCACTATAGCTTGTGAAAACTGCGAGAAAGGACCAAATCGGCGAGTTTTAATGAAAGTCAGAAATATCCATTAAATTTTCCCCAGACCCCAAAACAGTGTGCTATAGCGCACGAAAACTGCGAGAAAAGAAAAAATTAACGAGTTTTCATGAATGCGAGCAATGCCCTTGAAATTGTCCCTTGACCCTGCAAACAGTGTATTATAGCTCACAAACACTGTGAGATGGGACAAAATCGACGAGTTTTGATGAATGCTAAAAATGCCCAGCAAATTGTCCCCGGACCGCCAAACAGTATGCTATAGCTCAGAAAACCGCGACAAAGGTTCAAATCGACGAGTTTTAATGAATGCCAGAATTGCCCATGAAATTGTCCCCAGACAACCAAACAATGTGCTAGACCTCACGAAAACTGCGACAAATGACCAAATCAACGAGTTTTATTGAATGCCATAAATGCCCATGAAATTGTCCCCGGACCCCAAAACAGTTTGCTACCGCTCACGAAAACCGCGAGTTAGGACCAAATCAATGAGTTTTCATAAATGCCAGAAAATGCCCTTAAATTGTCCCTGGACCGCCAAACATTATACTATAGCTCACGGAAACTACGAGAAAGGACCAAATCGACGAGTTTTAATGAATGTCAGAAATGCCCATGAAATTGTCCCCGGACCCCAAAACAATGTGCTACCGCTCACAAAAACCGCGACAAAGGACCAAATCAATGAGTTTTCATAAATTCCCTTAAATTGTCCATGGACCCCCAAACACTGTGCTATAACTCGCGAAAACTACGAGAAAGGACCAAATCGACGAGTTTTAATGAAAGTCATAAATACCCATGAAATTTTCCCCAGACCCCCGAACAGTGTGCTATAGCGCATAAAAACCGCGAGAAAAGAAAAAATTAATGAGTTTTAATGAATGCGAGCAATGCCCTTGAAATTGTCCCTTCACCCTCCAAACAGTGTATTATAGTTCACAAACACTATGAGATGGGACAAAATCGACGAGGTTTGATGAATGCTAGAAATGCGCAGCAAATTATCCCCGGACCGCCAAACATCGTGCTATAGCTCAGAAAACCGCGAGAAAGGTCCAAATCGACGAGTTTTAACGAATTCCAACAATGCCCATGAAATTGTCCCCACACACCCAAACAATGTGCATCAGCTCACAAAAACTGCGACAAAGGACCAAATCGACGAGTTTTATTGAATGCCAAAAATGCCCATGAAATTGTCCCCGGACCCTAAAACAGTGTGCTACCGCTCACGAAAACCGCGAGTTAGGACCAAATCAATGAGTTTTCATAAATGCCAGAAATGCCCTTAAATTGTCCCCGGACCCCCAAACAATGTACTATAGCTCACAGAAACTACGAGAAAGGACTAAATCGAAGGTTTTAATGAATGTCAGAAATTCCCATGAAATTGTCCCACACCCCAAACAGTGGGCTATAGCGCACGAAAACTGCAAGATGAGAAAAAATTCACGTAGTTTAATGAATGCGAGAAATTCCCTTGAAATTGTTCCCGGACCCCCCCCCCCCCAAACAGTGTACTGTAGCTCACAAAAACTATGAGATAGGACCAAATCGACGAGTTTTAATGAATGCCAGCAATGCCCATGAAATTGTCCCCAGACACCCAAACAATGTGCTGCATCTCACGAAAACTGCGAGAAAGGACCAAATTGACGAGTTTTGTTGAATGCCAGAAATGCGCATGAAATTGTCCCCGGACCCCAAAACAGTGTGCTACAGCTCACGAAAACCGCGAGTTAGGACCAAATCAACGAATTTTCATAAATGCCAGAAATGCCCTAAATTTTCCCTGGACCCACACAATGTACTATGGCTCACGAAAACTACGAGAAAGGACCAAAATCGTCGTGTTTTAATGAATGTCAGAAATGCCCATGAAATTGTCCCCAGACCCCCAAATGTGGGCTATAGCGCACGCAAACAGCAAGATGAGAAAAATTACCGTACTTTCATGAATGGGAGAAATGCCCTTGCAATTGTTCCCGGACCACCCAAACATTGTATATAGTTCACAAAAACTAGATATGACCAAATCGACGAGGTCGTATTAATCCTAGAAATGCCCAGCAAATTGTCCGGACCGCCCAATAGTTTGCTATAGATCACAAAACCCCGAGAAGGTCCTAATCTACGAGTTTTAAGGAATGCCAGAAATGCCGATGAGATTGGTCACAAACCCTCAAACAGTGTACTAAGCTTGTGAAAACTGCGAGAAAGGACCAAATCGGCGAGTTTTAATGAAAGTCTGAAATGCCCATGAAATTTTCCCAGACCACCAAACAGTTGTGCTATAGCGCACGAAAACTGCGAGAAAAGAATAAATTAACGAGTTTTAATGAATGCGAGCAATGCCCTTGAAACTGTCCCTTGAAGCAAACAATGTATTATAGCTCACAAGCACTGTGAGAGGACAAAATCGACGAGTTTTGATGAATGCTAAAAATGCCCAGCAAATTCTCCCCAGACCGCCAAACAGTGTGCTATAGCTCAGAAAACCGCGAGAAAGGTTCAAATCGACGAGTTTTAATGAATGACACCAATTCCCATGAAATTGTCCCTAGATAACCAAACAATGTGCTACAGCTCACGAAAACTGCGACAAAGGACCAAATCGACGAGTTTTATTGAATGCCATATATGAAGGGAATATGACCGAGAGGCAAATAATAAAGTGTTTATTATGTAATTCCTTGTTTATGATAGATGTATATTTCTCATGCTAGAATTGTATTAACCGGAAACGTTGATACTTGTGTGATTAATAAACAAACAGACGTTCCTAGTGAAGCCTCTCTTTTAACTAGCTCGTTGATTAAACAGATGATCAAGGTTTCCTGATCATGGACATTGGATGTTGTTAATAACGGGGTCATGTTTTAGGAGAATGACATGATGAACTTAAACCCTAACTAAGTATATAATACGATCAAGTCATTTAGTTTTGTTGTTATGTCTTACATTCGGAGTAACAATGTTCCTTGGACCATGAGATCATGTTAATCACTAATACCGAAAGAATACTTGATGACATCAAACTTCACACCGTAAAAGGGGACTATAAAGGTGGCATTGGATATTCGGAAAGTGTTAGTTGAAGCTCATGGATCGAGAATGGGATTTGTCCATCCAATATGACGGATAGATATACTCAGGGCCCTCTCAGTGATATCACATCGACACCGCTTGCAAGCAAGTGATATGATCACAAGGATGTTATATCACGGTAACGAGAAAAGAGTACTTGTCGGATAACAAGATCGAACAAGGTATAGTGGATACCGATGATCGGATCTCGGATGAGTAATATATCGCGAGACAAAGGGAAATCGTTACGACGTTGAAAGGTTCACACGATCACAAGAGTCATCGTTGAATATATAAGAGTCATCACGGATCTCCAGATCCCGCTGTTGATTATTGATCGGAGAGGAGTCTCGATCATGTCTATAATATCCGCAAAACGTAGGAGACACACTTAAGGTTCGATGAAGCGTTAGAGAGGATACGGAATACCGAAGAATATTTTGGGCAGCTGCGGAATTGTTTCGGGGAAAATTGAAATAGTTCAAGTTTTTCGTCGTGAATGGTTGTTAATAGAATTAACAAATGGTTCGAGGTGCTGCATGCAAATTGTTTGTTAATGGCATTAACAAATATAAATAAATAAATAAATTTTTTTATTTATTTATTAAAGAAAAACCTTTGGATTTTCTAAGTGGTAAATTAAGGAATTGTGAGTGGGTGTGAGTGGATCTTCCACTCACATGAAGAGAGCAAGGGGTGGGGACACCCATGGCTGGCCACACACCCCCTTTGGGCTGCCTCCCCCTCCCCTATAAAAGGAGGGTGAGGGCTCTCTTCTTCACACATTTGCCCACTTCTTTTCCCTTCCACCCTCTGCTCCATTCCATGGTCTCCGACTCGGCAAAGCCCTAACCGTGGGATTCTTCACCACCACGACCCGTCATGATGCTGGAATTCCGGAGGGATCCTCTACTTCCGCAACCCGCTGGAACGACGGAACGGAAGTCTTCATCGAGCTGAACGTGTGACCGACTACGGAGGCACCGCCGGATTGCGGTGCTCTTCTTCTCGCTCGGGATCGGCGTGAGAACGACTATGCCAACAACGAGATCTTTTCTCGTACCACTTTGAGTCTTCGAGGGTATGTTATCTCGAGACTCTCTTTCTCCTCGTTGCCTTTCATCTCATAGATTAGATCT